>APFE031747631.1:0-10571 GCA_000404065.3 Pinus taeda
TGAGTGCGCGGACCTTTGCAGCTGAGTGCACAGACCCCTGCAGTTGAGTGCGCAGGGTGAGTCGAGTTTGTAATCATCTGGAATTATTAATAAAGAGAAGTATTCGATAAATTCTGCATCTTTATTTCCAGTTTATGCATCTGTTATATTGGGTATGAATTTCACTTCTAATGCGTATATGATGTGCAAATATATGTAAATGTGTTGGTTAAGTGCACGCAAGTAAGAACACCTATTTACGCGAAGCGAACTAAGATCTGATAATAAGATAATTAAGATACCTAGCACAGTTTGGGAGATATCGCAATTCACTACCCTAGCAGTGCAAAAGCATATCAGCCCCTGGTTAGGGCTATGCGGAAGCCGATTGTAACATTTAGCGAAGGTACTGAAGGGTAGAGTAGAGGAATAAGCAACTTGTGCGAAGGCAGGTGTGGTTGGAATAAATCGACATCAAAACCATCTCAAGGGTGTGGAAACTTGGTTCCAGCATCCCCCCATACTGCTTCAAGTGAGACTTTAGTCCGTGCTTTGCAGGATGATGCCAAAAGGGCCAGTAGTGTAGGGATTTGTTTGGCTAACTAACACTGAACCTGGGTTAGGTCCCCACAAGCCAACAAATGGTTCTGTTGCCAGGACCAGAATCTGCATAAGATATGTGTGATGTCGTATCATTGGAATCCAACTAAGAAAGAAATCAAAGGCTGGTTGGACAGAAGGATTCATGAGTTCGCGACAGAGGAAAAGAGAAACTCACAATTGTCAAAAGCACAATGGTTAGACAAGTACCTATATACAGAGATCCAAGAAATATTTTTCACATCCTTCCCTACTGAGCTATACGAGTGGATCATGAAGCTAGCAGATAACCAAGGAAGGTGGAAGCTTGATGGTCCTATTGTGTCGACCCCAGAGCTAGTACGAAGGTTGGAAGCATCAGAGGATAAGATTGCATATGTCATTGATCATTGGCTCGATCGCATTATAGGAGGATTTGTTATTGAGTTTGCTGTTGACACCTCAGTCAACTATAGCAAGGCAGAGCGACGCTTTTTGAAAGGACCGTGAGGTAAGTACGTAAAATATTTGAATACTTGGATTAAAATGTTGTTGTGTGAAAAGTGGGTTATGCAGCTACCTTGATGTTCGGGTCTACGCAAAGCAGAAGAATTTACAGAAACGAAGGAAATAAGGGTCCAAAGCATAGCCCCTTGATTTCACCTTCGCGAGGGGATGAAGAAGGGATCGCAAAGGTCTCTCTGCGAAGTGTTATTCAGTTGATAAGACAAGGAATTCTGCAAATTTCACCTCCGCCCACACCACTGTCGGCTTCACCTCCATCACCTCCAACTTCACCTGTACCACCTCCACCTCCATCGCGATTCAATATGGCAAACACAGTGAAGTTGTCTTCGTTCAAAGGCTTGGAAAATGAAGACCCAGACCAATTCTGGTTCATTGTAAGGGTTGTATGGGAAGTTCAAGGTGTTATAAATGACCATATAAAGAATGTAACACTCGTTAATTCTCTGCAAGATTGTGCGATAACCTGGTATATTAACTACTCCATCAATAACCTGAATGTTAGAGTAGTGGACATCCAAGCAACACTGAATAGGGAATTTAGCAGGCCTAAATATGAAGCATAGTCGATTGTGGGATTTAAAGAGATCACAATGCTACTAGGTGAGATGCCTTGGGAACTAGACCAGAGGCTGAAATGTACGATCTATGAAGCCAACATGAATTTGACAAATGGACAACATCGCAAGTGGTTTGTGGCTTTGCTACTACCAAACTTAAGAAGTGCACTATTGTAGCAAAAGATAACAACTTAGGCAGAGGCCTTGGAGATTTCTATGAGACTACATGAGACCCTGATGCAAGATCCTAATCTAGGAGTTCATCAGATCCATGTGCAGCTGAAAAATATGTGCCTTGAGATGAAAAGCATGAAGCAAGATAGGACAATTCGTCCCAAGGTATGCGAAGAAGTATGGCACGTAAAATGCAAGAGTCGTGGTCATGAAAAAGAAAACTGCCTGGTCTTTACAAATTACCTTGCAATAGGAGGACTGATGCCTTTAAGACCGAAAGCTCAAGCAGGGCCTAGCGTGGCATCTGCTTTGTGGTGCGTTATCTATAAAATAGTCAGAAAACATGCCACGAATAACTGCCACTTGTTACAGAAGTATATTCAAACTCCACAATAGTTGTTCTGTAACTTTTGTAGGTCAATGGGAAATGATGAGACTACTTGTAGGAGCTATGAATTGATTATGGATAGAATGCCCGCATATAGAGTTCAGGCCAAAACATGGCCCCTTGACCCGAATGCATGGATGGCGTGGATAGGATTTCAGGGGCATGGACGAGGCCAAGGTGGATGAGGACCTGGTAGAGGTTGTAGATAGCTGATTTGATACAATTGTGGAGGGCCAAGAGACTATGCCCATTATTGCACTAATCCAACATGCCCATTGTGTAAGTATTGCATGTTGTTTAATCATGAAACTGAAGATTGTCCTATGCTGATAGTTAGAATACATGACAAAGGGGTGCTACCACCCCCCTCGACTCAAAACCCATAGATGATGAGGTATGAGCTGCGCGAAGAAGATCTGAACGTAAATGTAGTGCTCCGAAGTGGAATCGCGATGGGAGATGACAAGGGGAACATTCGGAAGACAATACTTGGGTTCGTAAAGCCCCAACAAAAGAGGCTGAGTTTGATTTGGAGCGCACTCAGAAAACCTTCATGGAAGCTAAGAAGAGCTTTGTTGAAGCCTCCACTTCAGGAAGAAAAGATAAGCTTGAGCCAGAGATGGACCCCTTTATGCTCACAACATTCCTAAAAACCTGTATGAAGTTACTGCATGACAGTAAGGCTATGAAAGGGTTACAAGAACTCATCAATAGATGTGTTGGATCTACACCAGGAGAACCATGCATAGTCGAAAGATCGAAAAGCATAAAACAAGGACGGGGCGTGAAATGAGACTGACCACATAGATTGGAGAATATGAAATGGATCAAGTCATTCTAGATTTGGGATCAAATGCGAGTGTTTTACCGAAAACAAACATGGGAGCGAATGGGGAGACCTATGCTGCAATGGTCTCTGATTTAGCTAAGGATGGTGAATCAATAGAAAATCATACCCATGGGGTGATTGCAGGGAGTAACCATGGATATTGAGGGAGCGAGCATGCTAGCAGACTTTGAAGTAATAGAGATTTTTTATGACAACAATCCCTACCTTGCGCTCCTGGGAATTGATTAGGCTACTGATATGGATGGGGTAATTAATCTGAAGAAGCGAAAGATTATCTTTGAGAAGAAATCGCTGCATGTAATAATACCCCTGGATCTTACTAAAGGATAGCGCTATACAGAACTAGTCCATGACTATGAGAGTGATGATGATCTAGACTGCATCTATAAGATAACAGCGTGAGACCAAGACTGGGTGAATCCCATTGTAGATGGGTGGATTACATGGGAGCATGAGATTTCCTGCACTTTGGATTTCAAAAAAGAAATAGAACGATGGCAGAATAGGTTACACGAGGTAACTACATTGAATTTCACCAGGATGACCCAGTCGCTGCACTGTGTGTCGCTAGAGGAGAGGAATCTACCTACTTATGATGGTCTGAATGAGGTAGATACCTTCTTGGATGCATTTGAAAGGGACGTGCTGGAAAAGAAATGCTTCCAGGCCTTCGACTGGGTACTGTGCACTATGCCCACAAGATGGTGAGGTACGCACAAAGGAAGCTTTGATGATTAGAAAAAATGTAGGAGAATGATGCAAGCACGATTTGGGAAGCCTAAGATGTGACTGACAGACAAGCATGATGGGCAGGATGATCCACGCATGCATCTGGCCAAGTGCACACAAGCCTATGGAGAAAAGCCCCTACCTAAGCAGATGCAAATGTACTTCACAGTAAAGTACCTGGTCAATAAGCCTGTGTTAGGGGGAGAATTTGTAGATGGCTTTTATTGTTCCAAGAGTACGATTTTGAAGTTGTTGCAAAGCCTAGATGATTGAACATGGGACCAGATCACCTATTGCACATCGAGATAGGTGAGGAACCTACTAGTTTGGAGGAATAATTACCTAATGCACAACTCTTTGTTGTGCACATTGTGGATGGATATTTTGAGGATATAATGCACTTTCTAACAACTCGAACTGTGCTAGAAGGATACTTTATCCAGCTGAAGAAGGAATTAGTTGTGCATGCGGAAGACTTCTCTGTCATTGCTAGGAATCTATACAAGATGGGGAATGATGAAATACTCTGAGGGTATGTACCTGAGTTCGAACAAAGCAGCATCCTCGCGGGTGCTCATAGGAGCGCCATGAGAGGACATGCAAGAAGAGAAACTGTGCAGAAGATTTTACACTCCAGGTTGTGGTAGCCAACCTTTAATTAGGATTTGAAAGCATATTGCAAGGCGTGTGATGTATGTCAAAGAATAGGCAGGCCATCGTGGAGGGATGAAATACCTTTGAATCCACAAATGGCATTGCAACCTTTAGAAAACTGGGCAATAGATTTTGTAGGACCCATTAAACCTCAAGGAAAGACAGGCATGAGGTATATTATCACTGTGACGGAATATTTGACTCATTGGGGAGAAGCGCAACTAGTGAAGGATTGCTTGGGCGCAACTGCCACGAAGTTTCTATTTGAACATGTACGAACATGATTTGGATGTATGAAGATCTTGATGAGCGATTGCGGTACACACTTCTTGAATGAGGCGATCAATGCACTAACAGAGGAATTTGAGGTGTATTATCAAAAAAGCACATCTTATCACCCACAAGCTAATGGGATAGTGGAGGAGTTCAACAAAGTTCTTGAAAATGTGCTAACCAAGGTATGCAATGCTCAACAAAGTGATTGGGACCTACGTATACCTGCAATGTTGTGGGCTTATAAGACGACATGCAGGAAGCTGACAGGGTAGACACCTTTTAGGGTTGTCTATGGAGTGGAAGCTGTAATGTCTATAGAATACATCATGCCTAGTTTGCGCAAAGCAGTGATCACAGGTATGACGGATCACGATGCCCTGGAGGAGAGGCTTACACAGTTGGATGAGCTCGAAGAAGAATGATTTTTGGCTAGATTTCACCAGCAGGTCCAAAAGCAGCGTGAAAAAGCATGGCATGACCGACATATTAAGTTGTGCACCTTTAAGGTGAATGACTTGGTTCTATTGTATGATAGTAAGTTTGATAAATTTCTAGGGAAATTTAGAATGCATTGGTTGGGGCCGTATGTTATTAAGGAGATTACCAATGGTGGCGTAATCCAGTTGGTTAATTTAAATGGAGATCCCTTCCCAAGAAAAATGAATGGCAGCCATTTGAAGGCATACATAGGTGGCCCGACCATTTAACTATCCGACAAAAGCATATTCTTAGCATTCCAGGCAGCTGAAAGGAGGCACGATACTATAAAATACACTACCTGGGAGCTGCACGATGTCAGGATTGTGCAAAGTAGCGAAGTGTCATAGGGTCCATGACAATGTGAAGACAACTGCGATGGCACACATGTCTGCTGGAAAGTGATTGTTAAAGTCACTATTCACGATTTGATGGTTGGTTTCAGGCCAAATGGACTGGGCGACAGGCATTTAAGGCCAACTTTATGGGTTAGATTCTTGAAAATATGCCGCCAATCTAGCATTAATGGGCCAAATGTGGGGGGAATGTGTTGTGGTAAAAACACAACCCCCCATTTTTGACTTGCTCAACTCAAATAATGGGGACCCTTTCTATAAAATTTTTGGCTAAGCACCCTTTTTGGATTTTTATTTTAGTTGATTGCCCTACGCTTTTGTTAATTTTTAGTTTTCGTTGGATTCTTGTTTTAATTGCTTTGTTAGAATCGATTTTTATAAGCTTCCCATCGACGCTTGTTTCGCCTCATTTGGTCAACTGGTTTGAAAATGGCACTCCTTTGAAATCTCATCATTTATCTAGCCTGGGTTAAAAATGCATAAAATGTACAATATCGCATTTTGTAAATAAATTTGTCCAATAACGCATTCAGTTTAACCCGTAGTAAGTTTTTACTAACATTTTTCATTTTTAGTCATGCAGCCAAATTATTAATTATCGGTATTTTAAGAAATTCACTCCAATTGCCAAATCGAATCTTAATCTCAAAAATCTAAACATTCAAGTGGCTGCAGTTTATTTTTCATTTATTTTCCAAGTAGCTATCGTCTAGAAACTTATGTTCATAAAAATACAACAAAAAAATAAAAATTTAAAGTTTAAAATTAAATTTTAAATTAATTAAATTAATTAATATATTAAATATAATTAAATAAAGATTTTAAAACAAAAAAAATATATAATAAAAATTGTTTTAATCGCATCGCAACTTTATTTCGCAACCAATTTTAAACAGCCCCGATATACCCCTTGGGCTACGCCCGATGCGAATTGCCGATATTCATTTCCCTCCCGATGCGATATCGCATCGGGGAGTTTGGCTTGACATGTTTTAAAAACTTCATAACCTACCCGATGCGACATGCCGATAAGCTGTCTCAAGGCCGATATGCCGATTGCGAATAAGGAAAATGCATTAACAGGGTTTTGCGTTAATATAGTTTGCAAAGTTCACTCATACGTATGAGCCCATAAGGCATTAATTCAAGTTTTAATAAGAAAAAACTTGGTATTTATTTGAAAGTGAAATGAATAATAAGTAGTGTAGGTTATTATATTATTTTAATATTAGTTGGTATATTAATTAATGTATGTAATATATTGTATTAATTAAAATAATTAATAACATATAATATATTATTTATTAATAAATTTAATTAATATATTATTTAATTTATAAAGTTATTAATTTTGAATTAATTTAAAAAATTTATATTCATTTAGATTAATATTAATTGTTTTTTTAATTAGATTAAATTCGTTTATAAATAGTTAATTAAATATTAGTTATTTAAATTAATATATAGTTTAGTTTATAATCAGCAATTAAATTAGAATTAATAAGGGACTAATTTAGGATTAGTTTTTTAATTACATCTTTTTTTAGCCCAGCAACAGAATTTCCAGATTTATATCAGATTTGACCCATCAACTTTGGAAGGTCATAACTTGAGTTCTACTTGGCCAAATGAGGCCCAGGACAGCTCATTGGAAAGAGAAAATCAAGCAGAACATTTTGAAGGAGGTTTCATCAACAGATTTGATCAATTATTGGTCAAAAATCAGGCAGAAGATAAAGCTCCGAATTTTGAAAACAAAATCATTTTTCTGAGTTTTATTGGTCCAGGCCTCTTCTAATTGCAGATCCATTGGTTGATCATATCTCTGGCCAATTAAACCATTCCAGGCATCAAGAGAAAGTTTATATTTTATTTTCAGTTATTTATTTAAATAGAATTTGATTGGATTTGATTTAAATGCCAGCAATGCCATGATTGATTTTATTGTTGCATTTTAATTTATTTTGATTTCTTCTTGCAGGAAAACAGTGAAAAAGATATGGAGAAAAGGATTTCAAGCAACAAGAATGCTACAACAATTAAAGATTGGAATTATGAGCAAGTAAAATTGGATTTAGCATATTTCTCTTGAACAAACTCTCATCTCCAAAAATTCTTTTACAAATACTATAAATAACAGATTGCAGAATGGAATAGGGGCTGCTCTCCTCTGCAATTTTAGACTTCTAAAAGCACTATTGTAATTGGAATTTAGAGTTGTAGGAGGGAGGAGTGAAAAATCTCAGATCTGGAGATTATTGAGGATTTTTCCTTTGTATATTGAATTATGCATGAAGAACAAAGCTTGCACTATTGTGGCTCTATTTTGAAAGCAGAAGTTCAAGCAATGTAAAGGGCTGTTGGAGACCAAGAACAGAGGAATGGATGCAATAAATTGGTATTTCTAATACTATTGTTTCAAATATCAGTTTTAATTTTATGATGATAAGAATGTGTCATTTTTATTCATGTTTGTGCACTATTGTTAATATGGGTAATTTGTCACAATCTTGTTATTATGTATCTCTGTTTTTTATGGATTAATTTCTCATTTCAGAGTAACTATTTACTCTGAAATCTATCTTATGAAACCAATTTATTGAATGGTAAATGTGTTGTGAACTATTTCCACATATCATTATTCAATTATTGGATTTATTGATTTGATAATCAATATCATTTTGTGAATTACTTCCTGAATGTTGTTGGTTTATTATTTCAGTTTTAAGGTCTCAATAGAATGTGTTTTAGTAACCATAATATCAGTTAATTGAACTACTTCATTAACTTGATATTCATTATAAATAAGACATATTTAAATCCCAATACTTTAATTATCTTGCTCTTAGTTGGGTTAGATCTATATCTGCCTAATTAAGATAGGATTTAGATCAGTTTCTTTTGCTTGCATCATAGAATAAAGCTTGCATTTAGAGTAAATTCTACATTCTTTTAAGTCCTCTTCTCAAAGAGGCAAAACTTTAGTTGTGGCTTGGCTGAACCCAAATCAGCTTAAGGATCATCCTCTTTCCTGATCAGCAAGGAGAAGTGATCTGATATCCTTGTCTATTGGTAAGTAAAGATACATCATAAATCAATAGCAATAGGGAGAAGGTAACTGGACCTAGTTAAACCAGTCGGAGCCACCACACCAAACGGAAAAGGAGCTTCTTTCAAGGTCCGGACCGGCTGGTTATCCCCCAATGTTGTTGCAGCGATTTTCGAGGCCTCAACATTTTTGGCGCTAGAAGGAGGGCCTGAGGTTTTTTGTCTATTGGAGTCTTTTCATTTTTAATATTTTATTAATTGTGATGACTCCTCTTAAACTTCCAATTTGGAGTTGTATCCATGGACGCGCATCCTCCAATACTCCACCTGAAGTGGTAAGACTCTTGTCTTAGGCAAATTTTAATGGTAAGAGAAATTCTTCTGCTTTTAATCATGTCTTTCAATTTATTCAAAATGTTTCAAAATATGATTTTCAAGGAATTGATGAAGGAATCTTATGTAGAATTTTTACTCTCACATTTGCGGCAAAAGCCAGAAGCTGGTGTAGAACTCTTCCAGTTGCTTCAATTCACAGCTGGGATCAATTTGTTACAATTTTCATTTCTAAAGTTGACGACTACGATTATGAACAGGTATGTGAAGAAATTGGATATCTACAAAGGTTTGAAAATGAGTCTGTTAATGATTTTAATATTCGATTTCGTTTGAATTTCTTAAGATTTAAAGACGAAGATAGACCTACGGAAGAAGAATTATTAGATTGGTTTGAATATATTTGTTTTCTTCCTCCCATTGACAATCCATGTGAAATTAGTTCAAGTTTTGTTTCATCCCCTTCCAACATAAATAAAAAACCCAACATGGATGTACAAATAAATGGTGATGAAGCGGTTTCACAAAGCTTGGAAAATATTTCCATTCAAATGCAAGAAGACAACAATAGCAATTTTGGGGAAAAAGCCGCATTGAAATCTGAAAGCTACTTTGAAGTAAATTCGGAAACTCAAATCGCAAATCAGCAAGTACAACCAGCAATCAAAATGAAAATTGTTGTACAAATTTATGAATTTCTCCATGATGAGCAAATGCCAAAATCAGAGAAGAAAAACAGCGTTCTTCAAGAAAGCATACACACGCAAAGGAATGATCTGCAATCTGAAATTTACAATGAGCATAAAGCACAAGAGTTCTCAAACAGAGACAGTTTTAAATGCATTGTTTCAGGTTCACATTTTTCCCTTTATCCTGATATTTTTAATGATAGTAATTTTTCACCTCTTGGTATCAATGATATTTCAGAAATTAAAGAGGATGAGTTAAATGAATTACCATTAATTTTTTATCAAGATAGAAAAGCAATTAATGATCATTCTTTTGCCATTTATGAACATGAAATTCTTGTTCCTCCTTGTTTTGATATATTGGATGAAATAGAAGGGAATTGTAGAGAATATTGTGAAGTCATTTATGATGATTACTCTGACATTGAGGATGTTGATTTCTATTATTCTCAAGAGAATCCTCATGAGAAAATTCAAATAACATCTGAAAATGAGGAACGCTTCAATTTAGGAATTATCCCAACTAATCCTTATTTTAGAGCAGCTAATTATCTTCATGATTTCACCATTCAAGAAAACATTCCAATTTATGATTCATATGAGGATGAAACTCCCATTCCTATTCATAGTCATAATTCATTTTCTAATTCACAAGTTGGAATTCAAAATTTTTCAGATTCCATAATTCTGACCAATTCTTGTGAAAATGAAATCAATCCAAAACAATCCCAATTGTGTTGTAACATTAGTTGTAAAAATAGTGATTTCATTTTATTTTTATTTCCTCAGTTATTTTGTTTAAATTTAGATTTATTTTCTAATTTTATTTTGCAAAATTTTCACACTTTTCCCTGGCATACTGAACGCCTTACTATCAAACACTCAATTGATGCATTGCCCAATTGGGAAATTCAAGTTTCATATTATAATCATCAGCATCGAAAGATATTAATA
>APFE031747637.1:15740-32166 GCA_000404065.3 Pinus taeda
TTGAAGAAGGGACCGCTCTAAAAGAGTGGATGAAGGATAATGTCATCGAAAGCCTGAAAGACATCTCGACTTGGGATTATTCAAGAGTCTAGATAGGGTGGAACTACACCATACTACCATCTCATTTGGCAGGGCAATGGGATTTGCCCATCAATAAGTTAAAAGGACTTGCACCCACTTCCCTTGAATAAGAAAAGAGAGAGATTGTGGACCCTAGGAAGAACCAAGAATTACATGGTAAAGGAAGGATACAACCTCTTGATTAAAAAAATTATTCATCCCTCGAAGAAGAAGATATAGAAAAGGATATGGGATAATGATGCCAACCCAAAAATAAATATATTTTATTGGGTTTTTATCCATGAGAATATCCTCACGATAGAGAACCTTAGAAGAAGGAATAGACAAGGTCCGTCATTTTGTGTGTTATGCAAATCTAGTGAAGAATCAATATCCCACCTATTCCTCTCTTGACCTTTTTCCTTTGAGGTCTGGAGGTTAACCTTTGAGAAAGTTTATAGCGTCATCAACATACCAAGGATTTGGGAAGAGATGCTCGAATCATGGAAACAAAATGCCCTACTCGATAAAATCAAATCCTCTTTAGCCAAAAAAGCTTGGCCGACCCTGCCAAAATTTCTCTGCTGGATGATTTGGCTGGAAAGGGATAGGGTGATATTTAAATGAATACCTCCATCAACTCATAGAATAACTATAAAAGCTCAATGTTTATGGCCAAAATCTATTGTAGAAAAAGGCCTAAAGCCAAACGATATAGAGGATCCATCACAGGGAAAGAAGGAATGGATCAACCTTCCAAATCCACATAATCATGTTGTCAGCTTCATGCGCAAACCAAAAATATTCCCATTCTCATGGCTCAGAATGGGGATGGAGGAATTGAGTCTAAAAAATTGGACAATCCACCCTAATCCTCAATTTGTATGGGGATTCTAAAGGTAATCCAGGGGTGGCTGGAACAGTAGAGGTAATCTATTTCCTGAATGAATAAAAAGAGTACAATTTCACCTGGGGATTAAGAGTGGAAAAGAAAAACCAAAGAAATTTTTGGGCACTATGGAAAGGCTTGGACTTTGCAAAGGGTTATTGACTTAAAAAACTATTTATTTTAGGAGAATCAATGTAAGTAATTAGGCAGGATTCACATGAGTTGACAATGCTCTAAAAAAATAGTCACTAATTGTTCGAAGAACAAATGTATTGGTGGAAAAATTTGAAAACATTTCCTTCCTCCACATCCTCAGAACTACCAATGTAGAGAATGACTCCTTGGATAACTAAACTAAGGATTGTGAATGGAACAAGGGGACTTGATCCTACATGACGGATCAAGCCAAAAGGCGCTATTCCCATAAATCACATCATTAATGACGATCCTTGTAAATCACAACAAATTGGAATTCCTATAAGATTAAAAAATTTATTGGGGATGTACGAGCTATTGGAGAGGAGACAAGATCTTATGGAGAAAGAATGGGAATGCATGGTGAAGGAAATGGAATGCAAAATGGAATCAATTCACACCTGGATGGAAGGAGGATCTCTTAGATGGAGTTAGACATGCTTATAATGAAAGCAAAACAACGAGAGGAAACCTGAAGCTTTGAGGAAGAAGAAAATCTAAGCCCCCGAGAAACAAATTTGACACTATAACAAGTAGATGCTGCAACAACAAGAGCGGGGGAGGAACCAATGCGTGGCATGAAAGAGACTTTTGTGAACAAGTGAGTTGTGTACCCTAGCTCTTTGGGTATAATTAGTAAGTTTATAGTTTGTTATGTAGATGTAAGAAGTTATTGGGGCAATTTTTTTGAATCTATGGCCAATATCAATGTAATAATGTAGAAGGAAATCCCTCGGCTTAAGAAACGCTAAGCTTTGGTTATATTGGAACTTTGAATTTTCTGATGCAACTCTTGAATGTAAATGGAGTTGGCCATTCAAACCATCCTTTTGACATAATAAAAATATCCATTTCGTTTAATTTTTTTATTAATATTTATAATAATTATTAATAAAACAATTTATTACTGTGTTATTTTTCCATTAAATTCCTAGTGCAACTATATAATAAATCATTGGCAATTGTCCGTAGACATAATTAATGATAACATTCAAACACTTACCCTATAGCATATTTCCCATTGCCTAGATTACAAGAATAATAAGCAAAATTAGCTTTTTTTGTTAAATTATTATTATAATTATAAATTAACTTAAACCACATGTAACAATATTGTTAACTATCGAGATTCACACTCACTTTACCATGGAAATTCTTAAATCGAAAATATTTTTTATTATAATATCATGGGCCAATGCTATTGAAATGATATAATCACATTATATATTGATCAAATAATGTTACATAAAATACATGTAGTGTTGTTTCAAGATAGGCAAACTATTTTGGACACATAATCACTTGGTTGAGAGAATATTTCAATTGCACACCAATATATAAACATCCAAATCTAAACAAATCTTAAATAATAGGAGCATACTCATTTACTTAGAACTCATCACACCTAAGACAAGTAGGAACTATATTTTCTAAATCTCCCCCTTAATGTCTATTTTCTTGATCTCAATCAACAAAGTCTAGTTGTGGTCCCACATGATAAAACAATATGTTGGCGTCCATATAAAGAAGAAACCATCCACCATAATACATGGGTTTCTGACTATTGCAATTGCCAATCTACTAGGATTTCATTTGTGTACATGGTTTAATCAAACATTATGTCTACATATATGTACATGTACCTGTAAGTCTCCCTTCATCATTACGAACATGGGTTTTCTTAGATTACTCGTAACCATGTTCTAGATTTTATCGGCTTACCCTAAACCATGTTTAGGGTTTTTTCAGCTGACCCTAACCATGCTTAGAGTTTCTCTGCTAACCATAAACCATGATATAGGAATCCCTGTTCACTTCCCTCTCGCAAGTGGTTTATGGCTTACCAAAAACCTGCACTACAAAGTGGTTTTTGCCTTACCACAAACCTACATTTTCAAAGTGTTTTTAAGAACACCATGAAATTCATGGGGAGATACATGCCTTATTGGGCTTACATCATAACTGACTGAGGTACATACTATTACAATTTTTTCAAGGACCACTACAGAACATCATACACTTTCTTACAAAGAACACTTATGACTTGCATATGGTCATGAGTTTGTTATTATTCTACACACACATAAAACTTAACCTTTGTTGTTGTCTATAATCATTTAATGTTTGTCACTACCATGACCATTATTCTTTATTGCCAAAGTGATTCCAAATGTTGTGCCTTTGCTACAAGTATTATCTTCTAATTTTCTCTTCTTCTTTTTTCTGGTTGTTGTCTTGGATTTAATGGCGATTTATTATAGTAGTTATTTCTAATGAAACCACTATATTTAATTAGCTACTCTCAATGCAAATATTATTAATTCCAAAACATTTATAAATAGCATCATTAATTTATTCTTCTTTGGAATTTCCAAATAAAAAACTATAATCAATATTGGCAAATTGCATAATTTTCATATTGAGTTTATGAGGCTCAACATATTTCTCTTCCCAAACTCCAAATAAATTCAAAATGTAGGTTTTCAGTGATTCTTCTTCTATCATGTGATAATGTCTGCAAATTGAACAAAAAATTCTCACACTTGCATTTATACATGGCTACTTCACACAATATTTAATCTCTAACTCTTTAAATCTTGTTTAGATGGAATTGTGATTGTGACCCTCTTTAACGGTAGGTAAACATAGTAGTTGCAATGAGGTCTTTCCCCTTCTCAATTCAAGATTTGATCTTATCCAACAACAACTATGGCTAATTTCATGGGTTTCCCCTTGAAAGTTTGAATCTCTCATAATACATTCTAAATGAATGGATGCAAATAGCCAAAGTGTTGAGCCATACTTCATCCATGGATTTTACAGTTAGTTGTTTTAGGAAGCAACTTCATCACAAAAACCCTCTTAAAGACCTTGAAGGCTAATTGAGATCATCTTAGGTGCGAATAAATGAAAATGTGCCTTATTCTACAACAATGATGTACATCATGGCTACATCGTGGTCAAATCTGGAGTCGAAGGCATGGATGAGGATTTTCACATCGCCATGATGCATGCTTTTTCTAGAACTCCGCCACTATTAATGGGAGGGAAAATTGACGGATCCATGAGATTTGGGACTTTAACTATCATGGCCATCAAAGAACAACATGATGTTTTCCACGATTTTTCATTGGTGACCATCTATGGGTACCTTCACGCCTTTTTTGTTTCAAACCCTTGGTGATTTAATAAAATGATGAACTAACACACAAACCCTTTTGAGGCACTCCATTTTTGTTTTGAGAGAGAAAGCATATTCCCTTACCAACAATCACATATTCATGTAGATAGGAATATGGAAAACAAGATGTGTTACTTTCCACTTCAGCTCATGCTTTGATGCAATGTACCACTACAACATATCCTTGACCCAACTCATTTCTCACCATTGGTACACATCAAACTAGATTTTTCTTCACAAATTAATGGGTCATCCACGTCGCAACATGCATATAGGACCATATTTTGACTAATGGACACTGATAACATACAAAATCACCCAAGAGAATTGAGAGCATTGATTGGTGACAGAATACAAAGAATGCATCGATGCCATTACTTGGATGAACCTTATTGCTCAATATGAGATCAAATCCCCATGGAATCATGAAACACTAGTAAATGCAAACTTTGTAGGCATAATGCTTCTCTAATTATGAAAATGATGTACAAACCCAGAAAAAAGTAAACACATACTACAAACATATTCTCTACTCTTCTATGTCCCTGGGCCCTCCTATAAGGCCTTCAACCCAGGAAGGCTCTGATATCAATTTAAATTATATGATCACACTATATATTGATCAAATAATGTTACATATAAATACATGCAGTGTTGTCTCAAGATACGTAGACTATTTTGGACACACAATCACTTAGTTGGAGAATATCCCAACCACAAACCAATCTAGGAAACATCCAAATCTAAACAACTCTTATAAAATAGGAACATATTCCTTTAATTAGAAAGCATCACATCTAAGACAAGTAGGATATACCTTATTCCCAATATGACGTGTTTGTATGACATTTTATTTAATTAAAAAAAATGAGATAAATTAATTAAAAGAGCATAACTAATTTGGAGATAAATATTAACCCTTGATATGTGCATACTACTACGAATATTTTGGCATATTCCATGGAGGTGAAATCTCTACCACCCACATAATAAATACTGATAATTAAATTAAATTCTAAAAATCCTATTGGTGTGTGTGTAACAATTAAAAATACAAAATAATAACTTATCATAATATGTCATTGTTTAAACATTATATGTTTTTGGATATTTTAGCCACAATTTTTTTGGTCAAATATGGATTTTTGTTGTTTAAAATGGGTTTTTGATTACCTATATGGGTTTAGGACCTTGAAAAACCCCAGGGAATCAGATTGTGAAGAGTTCACAACTCAAACTTAGGTATCCAACAATTCACTGTTAGTGAATTAGACAATAAAATATGCCATAAAACATTTCAAAACATAGAAAAAATAAACACAACTAATAAAAATACATTATTATTAAACTATAGTAACTATATGATGTGTAACTAATATAAGTTAATGGATGCATACAAAGCTTAGGCTATCAAATATTCTATAGGAATAATGAGAAACATTAAAAATGAGGTTTTATGTGAGTGGGGTGGGTCATTTCAATGGAGAAAAAATAAAAACGAAAAAATCATTGGTATCGACAATGATAAATTAAACAATTTACTAGCTTTAAATTTTTGGAATTAGTTACAATTGAAAGATTGCATCAACAACACTTTAACGAAAACCAAAATTTATTTTATTTATTTTCAATGAGGAGAGTGGGACTTGGGAGGTGGGTGAAGCAGAGCCATCTATGAGCTCAATCTGATGTTGTACTAACATATAGGAAACATTCATGGCCCAATTGCATGATTCCTACTCCACTTAAGAAGAATCGAACACCCTCTAAATCTAGAGGAAGCATTTATTAACGCTAAGGGAGAGTTTGGAACTCCGTTTGTGTTAGTTTTTGTAGCATCAACCAAGTGTTGTAGTTTTGATTTCTGTCTAAGAGACTAAGGAACATGAGATCTCCAAAACCTAGAAAAGGTTTCATGGTATAAGCTTTTGAAATGCCTCAATTAAATTAATTACTCAATAATTAAAAAATAACTAAGTCTAACTTAGGAAAATTGATTAATTAATGGGAGTTAGTTGAGGATGATCGAACCTCAATTAAATTAATTAATCAATAATTAAAAAATACCAAGTCTAAATTAGGAAAATTGATTAATTAATAGGAATTAGTTGAGGATGATCGAGAAGGCTCTAGAGACATACACGGATCGAGTCTAAGATGATATTAGCCATTGGTGAGGATTTATTCATGGCCATTAAAGCTCCAATGAGAGATTATAAGATCAATTCATTGGGATGAAGATAGATGCAATGGTCAGACACAAGTGAGGGAGCTATTGTCCAAGCAGTGCAAACTTCCCAATATGCAGTATTTAGCGAAGGAAGAATTTAAGCCAGTGGAGGAGAATCAATGATTGAGGAAGAAACAACAAATAAATCTAAAGGATTTTCTAGTGTCTCTCTAGTGTCATTTTGGTAGGAGAGAGGAGGTTGAATATTTATGCAGAAACAATCGCACTACAAGAATTCACGCATGATTGTATGAATCCACGATTACAAGAATTCGTGTATGAATGCAGGAATTCATGATTACATGAATATGTGCTTGATTGAGAAATTCACGATTATAGTAATTGACATGTGATTGCTATAATTCACGATTACAAGAATTCACAGTGTGATTGTAGGAATTCACGACTATGAGAATTTTCAGCGGATTTGCATAAAGGGAAAAAAATATCCAAATTATTGTGCTAGTATATTTTTTGGAGGATTTTTGGTTGGGCATCCAGATTAATGTACTTATATTTTTGTTGTTGCACGATAAATAAACTCTCATTTGCTGCACCAGTTTTCCCTACAGGGTTTTTCTAGGGACATTAGTCCAAAATGATTGTGTTAATTGTGTGCATGAATATCTCAGTTGCAGTTTAATTTTTCTGCAACATATTTATTTTGTGTGAAGAATTGTAGTGATATTTATTTGATATTAATAAAAAAATTAATAAACTGGTAATTAGTTGGGAGAATAAATTCAATTAGCTATAGTTCAAGGATTTTTCACATGGATTCAGAGCATGTTTGATCAGATATGAAGCTCAAAGGAAAAGTTTTAGTTGCAAGAGTTCCCTATGAGGGGACAAGTTCTATTGCATTAATTCACTTGTGATTGCAGGAATTCACGATCACAACAATTCACAATGATAAGAATTCACATGTGATTGCAGGAATTCACAATTATAGGAATTCACCACGTGATTGTAGGAATTCATGATTGCAGGAATTTACAGTAGACTTGCCGGAAAGAGGGTTATGATGGGAAGATCAGTGATTTTGTAGAGAATGTATATCAAATATGGGCACAAAGATTTGTAGAAAGTGTTTCAATTGTAGATCTACATAGTGAAACAAGAGAAAAGCACATAGAGTAGAAGACGACTTCCATATTTCTAGTTGCAAGAGGTTGTAGTAGACTTACCAACTTGTGTGAGTTTCCCATTTAAGGAGCTGCAATAAGTGAGAGTGTGGTAGAAGGATTTACGAAGCAGGTAAAGAATATCTGGGCATTCTAGTGAGGGGTGCGAGTAGGCCAAGTAGGAAGGAAAATTTTTGGTCTCCAGAATACTTGTGTTTTGCAAAGATGGCCATAAAAAGACCCAGGGATCAAGACAAGCTTAATGAATCTTCTAACTTTGGCATATGGAAGAATAAGGTGGCTTTCCTGTTAGGGGAGCATGGTCTGAAGGAGTATGCAAAGAACGTTGTTTCCACACCTACAGATACTCAACAATAGGAAATGTACAAGAAAGAAATGACCAAGGCTAAGAGGATGATCCTAGATAGTGTTCAGGATCATATAGTTCTGCATATTTCTGCATTGAACACAACAAAGGAAATGTCAGATTTCGTAGTCAAGATGTATGAGAATCCATTAGAGAGTTGGAAGGTGATTCTTAAGGAGAAGTTGAAGACCATCAGAATACTAAAGGGAGAAGGTGTTACACCTTACCTGACCAGGATTGAAAATGTCAGAGATGAACTTGGAGAAAAACCATCAGATAATGGGTTATCTAGGATAACTCTCAATGGTTTCACCAAGGAGTGGCATATTTTCATCCAATTTATTTCTAGGAGAGATACACCAACTAGTTGGGATTGTCATGGAGTGACTTCACTCAGGAGGAGATGAGACTCAACCTTGTGAATGGTTCTACCAACAATATCAACAAGGGATTGAAGGAGGAGGAGGATGAGGAGAATGTGGCCCTTACAAGTAAAGGAAAGGCAAAGAAAGGTCCCAGTCAGGGATAAGGCTCAAGAGGAGGTGAGAGAAAGAAGAAATATATGTCGAAGATTAAATGATTCAGATGTGCTGAGTTTGGTCACTACAACACTCAATGTCCTCAAAGGAAGAAGTAAAACAAGGGGCAACAAGAGTAGGAAACAATTTCAGTAGATATTTATAAATTAACTACCAAATTGGAGGAGTTTGCATTTATAGTAGAAGTACCTCCAGGTAGAGGAGAAAGCTGATACCTATGCATATCAGGCTGGGAAGGGTCCAACACAGTTTCAACATGGAGATCAATTAGATTAGTTCCAAATTGTTGCAGCAGGACCATCATCTTTGCTATATCATCCCATAATATCATAGTAGCAGGATTCAATGTCAACAAAGCTAGGTGCACTCAGTACATGTGAGACGATGCAGAGCTACTTTTGACGACTTAGTGTCAGCAAGATGAAATCAGATGAGTGTTGCAGAAGTAGTTGCATCCAGTACATCTGAGACAATTGCAAAGTTAGTTGTAGTGACACAAGAAGTGTGAATTTCCTAGTTATAATATGCAGGTGAAATGCAAGCCCAAATATTCCTACCATAGAGCTACATAGTCCAATTTCCAATGCAGGAGGACAATGTGAATTTATAGGAGGGGGAAAAGATATTTCCCACAAGGAGATGGAGACTCAAAGGGGGTCTAGCTTTAGAGGGAGAAACCCTATGGAATCTATTTCTTTAGGATCTCAGGAGATCAAACTCATTATTATATTAGTTGTAGTAGTTGTGCAGAGATAACAACAGAGCACTAGTAACAAAAATATGAGCAGATCAAAGTTGCGTAATAACATGATGGGAAATATTCTCTTCATAGTGATTTCCAATGATAGGGAGATTAGTCAGCTTTGACAAGTGGAGAAGGTTAGTTAGACATCAACAATGTAGGATTGTTCAGGTACAAAAGACCAGTATTGATGTGGAGAGAGAACACATTTATCACTAAGAGGGAGTGTTAGTTTTTGTAGCATTGTATAGATGTTGTTGTATTGATTTGTGTCTAAGATATTAAGGAACCCGAGATATCCAAAACTTTGAAAAAGTTTCACGGGATTAGATTAATTAAATTAATTAATAAATAATTAAAAATTCCTAAGTTTAATATCAAAAATTGATTAATTAATGGGAATTAATTAAGGATGATCGAGAAGGCTCTATAGAATCACATGGATCGAGTCTAAGATGATCTTAATTGTTGATGAGGATTTAATCATGATCGTTGAAGCTCCTTATAAGAGCAATTCAATGGGATGGAGATAGATACAATGGTGAGACATAAGTGAGGGAGTTGTTCTCGAGGCATTACGAATTTTCTAGTACACATTATTCACCGATGTAAGAATTAGAGCCATTGGAGGAGCATGAATAATTGAGGGAGAAACAATAGAGAGATCTAGAGGATTTACTAGTGTCTCTCTAGTGTCAGTCTGGTAGGTGAGGGAAGGTCAAATATTTCTACAAAAATGGTCGCATTCCAAGAATTCATAATTAAAGGAATTCACCATTACAGGAATTTGTATCATGATTGCAGGAATTCACGTGTAATTGTGGGAATTCACAATTATATGAATTCACGTTTGATTGCAAGAATTCACGATTACAAAAATTCACAATGTGATTGCAGGAATTCATGATTACTGGAAATATTCTCCAAATTATTTTGCTAGTATATTTCCCAGAGGATTTCCATTTAGACATCCATATTATTGTACTTGGATTTTTATTGCTACATAATAAAATAAACCCTCATTTACTACACCTCTTTTTCCTTCGATGTTTTTCCAAGGACATTAGTCTAAAATAAATGTGTTAATTGTGTGCATGAATTTCTCAATTCCAATTTAATTTTTCCGCAACATATTTATTTTTTGTTAAGAATCGTAATGATATTTCTTCATTATTAATCATAAAATTAATAAATTGGTAATCAGTTAGGGGAATAAATGCCAATAGTCATAGTTCAAGGATTTTTCATAGTTTGAAAAAAAAACACATGTCATTCTATGCGTAAGCCGTAGTCTAACGAGGCATCATTTTTATTTAAACAATAATGAAAATTTCTAAACACTTATGATAAAATCTGGTGGAAATTTTTGGAAGTCTGGGTTATAGCTATCAAGCTTCAAGTTTTTGGCTGAATTTTTGATGGTGTTGAGTCCATTTCCACTATAAAATTCACGACTCAAGTACTCTTATTGTCTGATTTTTTGCAATTAGACGTTTTTTTCCATCCAAATTGAATCTTGGTAGACAATGCCTTTGTGTAGTGGCTGGTACTGACAAATAGAAATTGTTGAGTGTCATTGTGAATGAGAAAGAAGAGGGCGCTCTCAGTGAGTGTGTGGGTAAGAAAATAGACAAACAATTTTGAGCTCGAGGAATGTGGCAGGGAGGTTTACTCAATTTGAATTGGCACATTTATTTATCAGTTGTGTGTTCTTTCTTTCCTTCTTTTAGTGAAAGAAGGGGATATATGTGTGTGTGTGTGTGTGTGTGTGTGTGTATAGAATGATGTGGGAAGAGTTTTTTTATGAATATAAATGATTGCTAATTTCTGTGTAATTTTAATATTGAAAAGTGGGAATTAAAAATAAGGAAGATTGTTAAATCTACAATGATGGTTTAATTTGGAAACTCCCTTCCATATCCAAAATATACAAATCTAGCAATATAAAAAAAATTGTGGAAATCAAATTACACAACATAGATCCATCTCAACCTAGGATCTGTCAAGCACTAAGAGGGATCGAATCTCATGAGGTGCAAACCTCTTTTTTGAGTGAAAAACTTGAGGAAAGGTTTTCACCTTGAAATATTTGATCCCTCTTGGCACTTGATAGATCTGGGGTTAAGACGGATCTATGTTGGTTTTTATATACACACATACCATATCTAGGTTGGATCCAACTCTCCCTCTCTTAACTGTCTCTCTCTCTTCCATCCTACGATACTCTCTCCCTCCCTCTCTCCTGATTTATCTCAAGACCTCTCTCTCCCTTTTTCTATACCTCCCTCTATATCTTCCCTCCATCTCTTTCTCTCTATACCCTCTACTTATGTCACTATAGCTCTCTCTATATCCTTCTAATTGTCCCCCTCTCTCCCCTCCATCTCTATGTATACCTCTATCTCTTCCCCTTCTCTCCCCCTCTTTCTCCTCTCCCCCCTATCTTCTCTCATCTCCTCTCTCGCTCTCTCTCCCTGTCTCCCTTGTCACTCCCTCTTTCTCCTATATCTCTCTTTATTTTTTTTCTTCCCTCCCTCTCTCCCCCTCCAATTCCATCTCTCTCTCCCTCTCTCTCCCCCCTTTCCACCCACCCACTGCCCCCTCTTGTCTCTCTCTCTCTCTCTCTCTCTCTCTCTCTCCATATAGTGAAGAATTTTCACTCTATGTAATCAATGCTATATGCAATGTCTAAAATATTTTACATTTTATTTTTTTATTGTGAAATGAGTTATGGTTTTTCAGCATGTGGTATTGATAAGCCATGGTATTGTAACAAAAATTAGTTACAAGTTAATAATATCCATGTTAAAGTGGGGTGGATATGGGTGTATATCCATGGTTAAGAAACTTGTTATATTGTAAGTTTATTATAAGAAATAAGTTTTTATGTGTTTATTAATTATATTTAAATATGGTTATGGAATAATTATTAGTCCCTGCTAAGATTGATTATCTATTTCTCTGTTGATCACTATTAGTTTAGCATTGACCAATGCAAATTATAATGTTTAACTTTGAAAAATAAATATTTGTTTTTCAATACTATTAAAATAATTAATTTTTGAATATTTGATTGGACCATAAACAACTTATTGCAACCTTTGCACAATATAATTCCATCTAGATAGCTGCCTTACATATTTTATGTTGTAATTTATGGATATGGTTGCAATATTCATGCATGATTTTTAGATATTTTGTAGCCATTTCTTATTCTTAACCTTTGTAGGAAAACCATCCAAAAATAAAATACTTCAAAATAACTTATATACTCAATTAAATAACATATCTACCATTAATTACTTCACAGCATAATTTAAACAAGTCTTTGCATAAAAAACTGTATAGGAATAAGATGTAGAAAATATACTTACATGAGTTACTTCTCATCATTATTTATGTTTTCTTAATCACTTATGTAGGAGTAAAATGGTAAATATCTAGACTTACTAGTGGTTACTTCCCACCAAAATTTATGTTTTTTGTTTGAGCAAACAATTTACCTATCTTCACATCTGATTAGTCACTACCAAAGAAAGACTATTGGATGATTTGTCTATCAACCATTATTAATTTAGCATTGATCAATATAACTATAACTATTTATGCAATTTTTCCTAGACGATAATTCTAGCTTGAATTGGGGGGGGGGGGGGGGCTAAGCTTTGGAAACAAAATACAATATAACAAATCACTTTTTTATTACTTTTATTAATTGAGTCAAGATTTAGATGTTTACACTAAATCATCTCCACCATACTCAACACTATATTACATCTAACTTTTTATTGCTTTTTAATTGAGCTTACATACAGATGTTAAATGTTTAACATTTATTTCTACACATCTACCCTGCGTTGTAGCGCATCTTGAAGCAATTAACTTAGATTTTTTTGATATTTCTTATAATTTTAATAATTAAGAGAAAACTTATATTTATATATGAGTTTAGTTGTAGTTTAATTATTATTTCGTTTTTTTTTTTTTTTTTAAATAAAATGAAATATTAATTTGTTAGAATTATAAATTTGAATTATTATTACATCATTCTTTTTAAAACTAAAATATAATATTTATTTGTTATTATACCTTACTAAAATTCAAACTCTAAATATCATCTTTTACATATTATTTATAATAAGAAAATATTAATTAATTGAACTACGCCTAACTGATCATAATATTATTAAAAATTATATCATTGAATTTCAAAATAATCTAAATAACAAAATATAAGACATTTAAACTCTTTTGATCTATATATGTCAAACTAAAAATATAGTGAATATTATACCACTGATGATCTTGGAGCAAGGCTTCGTTTACTTTTTCGATCAATAAAATAAAATAACATAAGATAAAATAAGACAAGATGAGATAAAATAAAATAATATAATATAATATTAATATATATCTCTATATATAAACCGAACTAAAAATATAGTGAATATTATACCACTCATGATCTTGGAGCAAAGATTCGTTTACTTTTTGGACCAATAACATAACATAACATTTATATATATGGCAAACTAAAGGACATATTGAATAGAACACAACTCAGGATCCCAAAGCAAAGCCTCTTTGACTTTATTTATGGAAGGCTAATCAAATTATCGTAATTAAAGCTTCCATGATTTTACTAATGCTTAATCAAGTTGTATATGAAGATAGCAGAGGATATTGTGGTGTATGCCGAGGGTTGTACAATCCAACAACTCGTCCATTATCCTTTTGTAATGGCCTTGCAGATTTTTCAAATCCCTGCAATAATCCAACATAATGTGATAAAAGTAATTTGATAGACTATTGATATTTCAAAATTTGGTTTATAACATTATAATATTATTAAGAATAAGTTAATAATGGTATATTAAATATTGATAGAAGATAAGGGAAAAAATATAAATAAAAGATGTAAAGATATTAAAAAATAAAAATTAAAGAATAGACGTAAGAATGATATTGTATAAATAGAGCTTTTTTAATTTTATTATTATTATTATATTATACATTTTAAAAGAATCTGATTAAGATAGAGATTTTAAAAGAATGCTATTAAGATAGAAATTTTATATGGTTTTTTCTTTAATAAAATGATATTGGTACATTTTTTATTGGGGTGCGATATAGGTTATGGATATTCTTGGGATCCCCATCATGTGTAAATCGGTTGATGAAAGGGCGAGAGGACGACTCAATCACGCCCTCACATGCTTGGTTATGAAAGTTGGGTGGTAATGTGCATGAGAAGTGTTAATGGTAATGCGATGAGCTGTTGTGCTCTTAAGCTCCAGGTGGTAAGGGCTCATCGATCTAAGAAATTAATTGTCTTGAGTTGGATTTTGTTTCTTGGTGGTGAGCAAAGGCTCCTTGTAAGTGTATTCTCTTTTGCAAGTAAGGCCAAGCAGTTCTTTTTCTTGGACGTAATTGGTTCTCTCATGTTAATGGCATCTTCTATCGAGTATGTAACTTTTTTTATTCTCCCTCTCCAACCATGGTCTGCAAATTCTTCTAATGTCTCTCGAAACCTAAAGGATAATTATTGAAATATGGTATTGTAACGAATAGGAACCAATGTCTGGAAGATTGGAAGGTTTCTACTGTCTTGTCTTATGTAATGTATGCTTTTTCTATGACTGTATCTATCTTCTTTGGCATTCTTTTATCTGGCATGGGAATGTATTGTAAATCTTTGGTTTGGAGTCTTCTGGTGGATGCATGTATCTTGTCGGTTTTAAATATATCATCGAATTGTTGGTTTTGAGCAGGGGAAAGAGTTTGAACCTCCTGCATGTGATTCATTGCACTTATCTTGTGGGTTTTACTGAAATTAGGCTTAGGGAGCTAGTCTATGGAGCCTTCTTCCTAGGGCGACAAACCCACCTTAGCTCATCTTTGTATATGGTTTCACTTGGGCTCCGGGAGCCAGAATTTGGTATCTTGTGTCAATGGTGGCAACTCCATTCGACCCTTAGTTTATTTGATAGGATTGAGCCAAACACAAGTTGCACATTGCTTTCATGCTATGTTATTGTTTAAGGTCCTCACAATCTCTATAAGTACCTTGATTGCAAGTAGACAATTTGGTCCTAGTTTGTGGTTTGTTTTGTGTGGTTGATGACTTTTGGCTCTATTGTTTGGTGGGTAATCTCTATGGCTTCTCCAACCCCTAGTGCCAATTCTTCGGGAAGGGGTGGTCGCAACCGAGGTAGGTAGTCGGGAAAGCGAGGGGGTAGTGGCCCATCCTCACACTTACAATCACGGATATGTGGATGTAAAAAATATTCTCAAGTCATCAGAGAGGTATCCTAGGCCTATCATATAGGTACTTCAACTCAAGTTAACCAATTTATTTCAAACTGGGAAGCTAAATTGAATCAACGGGCATATGTTGATGTTTAGATAGAAGACTGGCACGACTTAGTTCTGGACCTGGGACATTCCAGAGGCCGTATCACCCAATATAAGCAAATTGCTACCATCTACTAGTTGATGAAAAGTATTATGGCTAGAGCTATCATAACTTCTCCAGAAGGCTCTTCCAAATTTGATCTAGGTTTTCAGGAATTTTAGAAAGAATTCCAACTCATTTAGTTTCAAATTCAGTAGAAAAATGTTCGTCTCAACCGCATTGGAAAACACATTCTGTGTATTCCTCACTCTAAATTATGAGTAGTAGTTTGCTAGGATATCACTGTACTTGTTTTTTGTTTAATTTTCTATTATGTATATGCCAACTAATTATCTATACTATAGCTATTTAGGATGTAGATGGTTTCTAGAGATTCAGTCCTACAAGGATCTAAATTATTTTGTTTTTGGATGGCATATAATGTTATGTATATGCTGACTAGTTATCTATACTATGGCTATTTAGGATGTAGCTGGTTTCTAGAGATTCAATCCTACAAGGCAGAGTTAGACAGATTTAAATTATTTTGTTTTTGGATGGCATATAATATTGTTCGGTGGCCAACAAACTTGGTTTCCCAATGGGAAGTTGAGGCCAAATATCTTAAATCTGGTTATAACCTACTTTCTAGTGAAAAACATATTTCGTCTATGAATTAAACTATACCCTTAAATATTATTAAAA
>APFE031747637.1:52658-67000 GCA_000404065.3 Pinus taeda
TTGTTGAAAATTTATATAATATTTTTTGGTCAATCTTTATTTTGTTAGATACTATATCACTCATTTTTGTTATTCTGGTTTATTGTGATTTTTTTAGTAATTTTAACCAAAATTTCATGAAAACGCTAAATATTTCTATTTTTCCATAAATTCAAAAATAATTTTATAATTTTTAGAAATATTTTTTCTAATTTTCTATTGCTGAAAAGTCTTGATGTGACGATCCCTCTGGAAAGCCATTTATTTTCGATATTTGTCAATGCCTCACAAATAATTAAAAAAAATCTTAATTTTTTAAGCGAATCTAACCATGAAACTAACAATGTCATGCCTGAAACTGCTAATACTCTTAAAAATATCTCTCTTTAAAATACACAAGGAATCAACAAAAACACATAAAAGAAAAGTCATACATCTCTTATATATTTCTTTTGAAAAAAAGAGCGCCCAATTCGATGTTTTGGGTGAAAAATTATGCAGTTCTTTGGTTTTTTCTTAATTGGGATACATGTTGTGAAGGGATAGAACATTATGCAACAGAGCAATGTTCAAGGAAGACAAATTAGTTTGGTGTCTTTTCAGAATAACATCTATGACAAATTTCAAGAATACTAGTAATCCTCTCTCTCAGAATAGTTTGTCTCCCTTACAAGGGTAGCAATTTAGAGTTGGAAATAGTTTGTCTCTTCGCTCTTCTCTCAGTTTGGTTATAATTTTTGTGGAATTTTGGGGGAAGTGGTGCTGGCTTAGACCGGCTAAAGGGTGAGTTTCTTCTCATCTCGAGTGCGTTCTTAAATGACCTAAGATCCATTTGTATACAATGGAGAACAATAGCCAGAATAGTAATGATGCATCCAAGGACCTGAAAGTATGCTCACCTTATTCTGAAAGTATGAATATGCAATATGATTGTAGCGCTATGCTTCAACGTGTTATTTATAAAACGAAATGATTCTGATCCTGTATGAAGACATGCAATGTCTCCAAGGTAAGGTGCTCCAACAGATTACTGAAATTGGCTATATTCGAAGTCAAGTCCCAATAAATGAAGGACGCTAGATTAGTCCTGAAAGAAGTGAAGATTCTAACATATCAGAGGATTCTAACATATCGGAGGCAATGAATGTGGATTCCCCGCATCCCCGAAGTATGACGACATTATGTAAGGCTAATTTGCTATGTGGCCTATTTTGTAGGCTTTAAGTTGCAATCTAGTTAATAGAACGTATGCCTCTAACTTTTCCAAAATAGAAGAATATGGTTCCTCCGTTTTTCCCATGGAGTCATATACGAAGGCGGAGGAATTGCTCGGACGGTCAAAAGTGGCTGGAATCTAAGCAAAATAATTTCAAAAATCTTGTAGAGGCAGTCTTTGAATCATGTTTTTGATGGTGGAAATGGATTCAAGACCATAAAAACGTCTAAGACACCTAAATTTTGAAGTTTAACAACTATAACTTGGATTTACAAAAATCCTTGCCAGATATTCTCTAAATATGACAGGAATTTCCATACCTTTCCGGGCAATTCCTCCGGATAGTTAGACTACGGCCATTATTGATCCATTGAGCCATATTGTAAATCGTGCTGTGATTCAGTTACATATTTAATGAATATTATAATTTGTAAAAAATTAAAAATAAAAAAAAAAAAAATAATTTGAAATAAAATGTCTATTTAATTATGTTGAATTAATATTTATTTACATGTTATTTCTATCTATATTTTATGTAAATATTTCCTTAAATTATAGTGGGAAGTAACTGATGGTAAATAAGAATTTTACATGGATATAAGATATTTTCAATGTTTTTATTTTTGGACTAAAAAATTACTACACAAATATCTAACTATATCAATAAATTTTGGCATAAAATATGTGATGAAATTATCCACATGACATTATATTATGCAAAGACTATAATAAGACCATCAAGTCAAATGTTTGGAAAAATAGTTTTTTTATTAATATTGATTTTTTTTTTTTTCAAATTTAAGCATTATAAGTTGCATTGCTGAGTGGTGAACTAATAATGGTCAGCGAATGGATTGCTAGAGTCTTTCTTTGGAAATGATTCTGTAATCATATTTAAAGTTAATTAATAAGCACATAAAAACTTAATACTTACAATAGACTTACAATATAACAAGATTTTTAAGAATGGATATTCTCCAATACTTTACCATGGATATTATTAACTTGTAAATATGTTTTGTTACAATACCATGGCTTATCGATAGAACATGTCCAAAAACCATAGCTCATTTCACAATCAAAATATTATATAATATTTAATTTTAATTTAATTTTAAAATTCTTGTTTTAACTAAATGGAAAAGGGAAAAAAAAAGTTATACTTTTGAGATATATTTGAACCCTCCATGCTCACTACTACTAAAAATATTATGTGATATTCCATAGAGATTAAGTAAAGGTTTAAATAAATTGAAAAATGAGAATACTTTTATATATAGAGATGTGAAATAAATATTCTGTGATATTCCATAGAGATTAAACCAACAATTGTTAAGTAAAGGTTTAAATAAATTGAAAAATGAGAATAGTTTTATATATAGAGATGTGAAATAAATATTCCATAGAGATTAAACTAGCAATTGCAAGATGTTGCAAAGGAAACCTTCTAAGGCATAAATTTGAGAAGAATCATGACATATAGAAGATCATGTGAAACTAATCCAATGATTTAAAAGATCATGTGAAACTAATCCAATGATTTAGATTTGATGATAATTCAATGTCATTGTTTTAAATTTATACAAAATACTATTTAGAAAATGTTATTAGAAGTATAATTCAACAATTGCATGAAAAAAAAGTTGAATAGAAATAAAATAGTTCAATGTTAAATGATGAAAAATATGAATAAAAAAATGTAATAAATACAAAATAGTTTAGAATCTCCGTGTACTTTATTCTACTTTTCTTATAATAACAATCACTAATTTTTCCATATTACTTAGTTTCATTTAAAATCATCTACAAATGGAACTTACAATTATAAACCATTCAAACCAACATTTTAACAATGCATTGTATTAAACATCATATCCTCCATCTCTTACTTGTCACAATCAATAAGAAGTGATACTGGAATATTAACTAGCACAACCACATTAACAAATGTGGTTGATAAATGTTGATAGGCCCATATCAAGTACACATATCAGTTATCAATAATATTATGAATTAATGTTTTTTTTTTTTTTGCTAAAAAAAGAGTGTTTTCTTATCATTCACTGACTAAAAAGTTACAAAACTATGTTACAAGTCCCGACAAAAACGTCAACGGGAACAGCCAGTGACCGCCAAGCCTAAAAAATCGGGCCTCGGTCCCACAAAACTCTGTGAACGCCTACGGGCATAGGATATGAATCTAAAGAACACACGGTTGGGGGGTGAAAACGACAACTCAATATGCCTACAAATTGACAAAAACCACGGACTTGAAGGGAAATTAAACCTAATTCAAGGGTTCAATCGGATCCATTCCAAGGAGATAAATCCCAAGCTACTTTGACGTCCAAAACCCAAGAGCCACCATGATGATTACGATAAGCTCGGAGGATAATGCAACCAACAAGCTCGATGAACTGTAGTCGTAGATCTTCACCCGCCGAATCCGAGGGTTGAGGAGAATATTAGGCGGAGAAGAAGCTCGAGGAAAACCCGCCTGATATAGGAGATTTTCTCTCTCCGCCTGCCACCACGTGGTGATTGATGAATGGCATTGGAGGCAAACCATGAAAAATCGCTTGGGATCTTGGGGATGCCAGATAAACCACTAAACCACTTGACCTATGTTTTCTTTGAGAAAGGAAACTGCTCTTTCTCCGCATCCTTTTGTCCATTTGAAAGATCTCGTCGCACCGATGCTAAAGTCTTCTGCTTGATGAACCCTTGTCCTCCATTCGCTTAATTACCCAATTGCTGCTTTTGCTTCATGTTGTGATAATTCTCATCGTCTGTGCATGCCACACTATGGCATTCCTCTCACAAATTCCATGCAGGTGTTAGCTCCCACCTTTATACACTGTGATCATTTTTACAGAGCACCCCTTCATTTGCGAGCCGGTCCGCTAATCTGTTGGCATTTCTGCGCACATGTACGAAACTTAGGGTTCTTATGATTCTTAGATGTGATTGAATATGGTGATAGACCTGCAAAAGTCGCTAGTGGTTCGAGACTTTCTCTAGTGCAGAGCCATTTGCTATTTTTTTATTGAATTAATTGTTAATTTAGAGTCAACCTCTATTAATTGTGTTCGTCATATTGAGATTTCTTAGAATCTCTAAGCACTGCTCTATGGCCATTAGTTCCACCATATTGTTGGTAGAATTCCTTAAATGACCGTGGAAGATGACTATTATATTCCCCTTGTCATCTCTTATAGCTCCTCCATAACCCGCAATCCCTGGGTTTCCTTTCGAGGCTCCATCTGTATTGAATTTCAAGTAGCCAAGGGGGGTGGTTGCCAGTAATCCTGCCTCATTATAGAGTGTGTTGCAATTCGGATTGTGCCATGGGGGACAAGCTTCTGTAGGCCCAAAAGTAGAAGAATGCGAGCCTCTTAGTGTGATGGAGGATTCTTAAGAGGTTGCTTCTGAATGGTATTTATAGTTTCTTTGAGTTGTCTTACGAGCTCAGCTATTATGTTTTGGGGTGAGCTAGATTTATCATTGAAAATTCTTTTATTGCATTCTTTCCAGAAATTCCAGATTAAAAAGCCTGGTATCAATGTCCAGGCTGTGTTGACTATCTCATTCTCAGAAAGTTTTCCTCCAATTCTTTAAGGTTTTGGAGATGTCATTTTCATCCCTGTCAGTTTCCCTAAAGATAGAGGCAACCCAGTTCCATAAGGTTGAGGTGAAGGTACAGAGGTTCAAAAGGTAATCCCTTGTTTCTTCTTGAATACCACATAACTGGCATCTGGATGGTCCCTCAAAACCTTTCTTTCCAAGATTTTTCTAAGTTAGAATCTTTTTGTGATGTACCATCCACATGAATAGCTTTATTTTCATCCAGTGATGGTTCTTCCATAGGTCCTTCCAAATTTTATTCGGGTTTGAAAAATTGTTACCAGTGGCAATTTCTTTGGCTTCTTTGAGGTTGAAGTTGCCCTCACTGCTTCTTCCCCATCTAAGTTGATCTGTGAAAGTAGAGATCAAATTTTTCCTCTTTTCCAAGATTGTAGCAAGAGCTTCAGCCTGGGTCTTCAGAGGAGTCTCTTCACTGTAAACTGGTACTTTCCATGTTCTCCATTTATCATTGTTCCTTGTCTTATACCAAAAGTCACTGACCTTTTTTAGTCCTTTGTTGACAGTGTCCTCTTTGAGAATATCTAGTCCTTCTCTACTTAAGTTGGGTTCCTGCTTCCAGTTATCCTCCCAAAACTAGGCTAGGTTCCCATTTCCAATCTCCCAGAAGCTATTTTTATGAACTAATGCTCTGTTCTCCCAAGCATTGTTCCAAATATGGGAGCCCCAGATATGTCTAGTCATTCTTATCAGGTTCCATTCTTGCTAATCCTTTGCATATTTCTGTTTCCAGAGCTTGGCCCATGGGTTGCTTGATTCCTTCAACCATCTCCATCAAATTTTGACCCCCAAAACTTTTTTGAGAGTTTCTAGGTCATGGAGACCTAAACCCCCATGAGGTTTGGGTTTGCAAAGTTTGTCCCAAGCTACCAGAGCCCATTTCTTTTTTTCCTCTCCTTTTACCCAAATAAAATCTCTTTGAATGTTCTTGATTTGTTGTGCTACTCCTCTAGGGACAGGAAGAGCCGAAAAAATGTAGATTGGAATAGATTGCAGGACCGCCTTTGTGAGAACGAGACTGCCAGCTAGATTTAAAGATCTACTTGTCTATTTGCTGATTTTGTCCTTCAGTTTATTAGTTAATGTCTCCCAAACTTCCTTTCTCAGAGGTTTGTTAGTGAGAGGTATTCCCAGATATTTTGAGGGAAGATGGTCTCTCTGAAAGCTGAGAATTATGGAGAGGTTTCTCTGAATGGCAATATTAGTATTGAAAAAAATAATTTTGATTTTGTCAAACTTATCTCTGTACCAGCTGGCAAAGCAAAATATTGTAGACTTTGTTTGAAATCTTTGGCTTCTTTAACCGTTGGTATGCCCTATAGCATGGTGTCATCTACAAATTGTTGATGATTTAGAGAGTCTCTGTCTTGGGTAAGCTTGAGACCCTCGATTGTGCCTTCTCCTTTGGCAGAAATGATTGCTCTGCCTAATCCTTCCATCATAAGGATAAAGAGAAAGGGAGAGAGCGGATTTCCTTGCCTGAGATCCCTCGACGAGGGCCGAAAGGATCTGGATGGAGAGCCATTGAGAAGGATAGAAAAGCTAGCAAATGTTACCAAAGCCATAACCCATCTTATCCAATTTTGGTCAAAGCCATATGCTTTTAGAACTTCTTTCATGTATAACCAGCTTAGCTTGTCATAAGCTTTCACTAGGTCCAGTTGTATGATCATACTTGCTTGGTTATTGTTCTTGAGAGAGTGCACTATTTCATGAGCTTGAATGATGTTATTGAGAATTTTCCTTCCTTCCACATATCCAGTTTGCTCCTCCGACATGAGAGTTGGAAGAAGGGGCTTGAGTCTGTTTGCAATAAAGTTGGAGATGATTTTGTATATTACATTACAAAGGGCTATGGGTCTGAATCGATCTGGAGTCATTGATTTATCCTATTTAGGAATTAGGGCTATGAAGGAGGCATTTAGTGCTTTTAGGATTGTTTTTGAAAATTTTGAATTGTCCACCACCTCTAGTATGTCCTGTTTGACTATTTCCCAACTTGCCTTGAAGAAGTCAACGTTGAAACCATTCAGTCCAGGAGCTTTCCCATTGTGCATCTCTTTTATTACTTCTTTTACCTCCTCTTCTGTCACTGGTTTGTTGAGATATAATTATCTTCCTTGGTCACCAGTTTTGGAATGTGCTGCATAAATCTTTTAATAGCTAGCGATCTGTCTAAGATAGGCTCCTCTGCTATATTTTGAAAATGTTGTAACAAAATGAATTCCATATCTTTGTGTGTGCTTAGCTCTTTCCCTTGAGGATCTATGAGCTTTGTGATTCGATTATGAGCCCGATGTTCCATGGTTGATTTTTGGAAAAACCTTGTATTTCTTTTTCCTTCTTTAAGCCATTGCACTCTTGATTTCTACTTCCAGAATATTTCTTCCTACTGACATCTGATGTCCCATTCCTGTTGGAGAGAGTAAGCTTGCAATTTCCTATCCCTAATAAAGCCTTCCTTGATAAGAATTTGGTTATTTTTCTATAACTTTTGTTCCACTTCTCTTTTGGCTTTTAAAATGTTGCCAAATTAACTTTTGTTCCAATCTTTGAGTTTGACCTTAATGTGTTTGAGTCTCTATTGCAGAAGGAATATTTTCGTGCCTTGAATGGGTAAATCTTCCTTCCACCATTTATCAATATTGGATATGAAGTCAGGCTGAGTAAGCCAAACATTTTCGAACCTGAAAGGTCTATTCCTCGGAGTGCCAATAAAAGGAGCTTCTAGCTGAATAGGCCAATGGTACGACCCTCCAAAAGGAAGGATAAAAGCATTCAAGTTAGGTCCAGAGAGGAAGAGGTTCTTCGAGATGGTGAATCTATCTAGTTTTGAGGCAACTTGGGAAGCTCCTCCCCTCTTTTTGTTCCATTTGAAGGTTGCATTTGCTGTTTCCAAGTCCACTATCCTCAAGTTGATAAGGATGTTCTAGAAAGCAATAAAGTCTCTTCCTATTACTCTAGTTCCTCCTTTTGTTTCCATGAGAGATTTGATCATGTTGAAATCTCTACCCAGAATCCAAGGCATTATTGGGTGTCTCTCCCTTAGCTCCTCTAGTCAAGTGAGAAGCTTGAGTTTGTCTTCATGTTTTTGAGGACCATAGACATTTGTGACGATATAGATTTCCTTCTCACCCAAAGGTTGGATAACCATTGCAAGGTAGTTCTTGGATGCTTCAGCATCCAGAATGCCAAATTTCTGAGGATTCAAAAGAGTAAGAATCCCACTTGCTGTGTTATTGGCTTTGACTTTTAGGTGCTCATATTTACTGAGCCATCTATTATGTATCTCCTGGACTTTATCTATGAAACATTTTGTTTCCTGTATGAACACCATATCTGGGATTTCTTCTTTTAATCTGTTGCTGAGATTCCTCTGTTTCCTTTTACTTCCTAGACCCCTGATATTCTAGGTTTTGAGCTTCATAATTATGGGTTTTTAAATGAGTAAATGGTGAGATCTTTCATCTTACCTAAGTTGATCATGAGATTTCCACATTCTGTTAGTAGCTCATTTTGTCTTTTTCTTCCTCTTTTTTTTCCTGTGTTTTCGGCCGAGTGTCTTGATATTTCCTCCATTGATTTGACCCCTCTATGGTCCTGGCTATCATGGCTTCTTTTGATTCCTGAGGCTTTTGCCTGAGATCTCCAGAGGAAGAGCTGTTGTACTCTTTCAAATTCCTCTTGTGGTAGGGAGTCTATCCCTTTGTTGGTTCCTCGGTTTAAGAATTTTTCTAGATCAAGATTCTCCCTCTAAAGAATCTCCTGTAGTTTTTGGTCCTCTGTCCCAACTTCACTTGGGGTCATCTCCTGGTCCTTGCTTAGTTCCATGTTGCTTGGTATGGTTTCCTGTTGTTTGCTGTTTTCCTGTATTATTTCCATGTTGTTCTCCTTTTCCTTCTCTATAGGATGGTTGTCCAGTGTAACGACCTTTCCAATGTCCCCCCCTTCTTCTTCTAAAATTTCAAAACTGTTGCGACTTGATAACTTGTTTTCACTCTATTTCTTCTGGTACTTTCTTCCCCCTTCGTTCCCTCTACTTCCCATCTTGGTGAATCCTTCAGGATATTTGCTTGTGTTGGTTCTTGGATTATCCTCCCTTTTGTTTTGTGGGCAGTCTCTAAATAGGTGCCCATGTTCATGACATTTCTGACATCTAAAAGAGACATGTTCATAGTCCACCACCTATTAGTATCGGTATCTTCATACCTCCGTTAAAGATCAAATCCTCTTGTTTCATTTCATATCAGGTGTCCCGCCCAGTCATTTGCATTCCATTAGGCACATGGATCATCTGACGGTAGTGGCTTTCCTATAGTTTCCCTCATTGTCATTTACCTGTTGGTTCATGTTTGATCATCAAAAAGCATATACAGTCACCTTTTTTATCTTTAAGATTGCAAAGGTCCATTTAGGGTTTCATGGTCTTTTAGGTCTAGGGTTTCATTAGGGTTTCGTAAAAAATGTTTCAAAGCACCCAATAACCCCCAACAGGCACATGAGGAGTTTCAACATCAATAAAATTCATCACCAAGTGTTCGAAAATGAGTTTTGAGGAAAAAACAAAGTATTTAGCTTTTATTGTACAAAAATCATGAAATCTTGTTCTCTTCATTGTATATCACTCCATCTGCAACCATGGTTTCTTTCCTTAGCCCCAGTAGCTCCAACACCTGCAAAACAAGCAGAGCTCAGGTCATTTAATCCATCAAAAAGTTCAAATGAAGTGAAAAAGTCCAAAAAAAAAGTATGAAAATAAAGTCATTTGCAAAACATTATGAATGTGGGTTTGGCAAAATTAAAATTTAAAAGCTCCATGTATAAAACATGTCTCCAAATTTTTAAAGCTCATTTGCACTCCAAGATCAAAGAGAAAGCAAAGCAAGGTTGTTATGGTGAGCAAGTCAGAAATTTGGGTGAAAATCGCTCCAAGTTGCTCAGCGCGACACACATACCAGGCGCGGTGCACTGGGCCTCAGACTCTAGTTCTATTTTGCACGGGCGCGACGCATACGCTGGGCACGACACACACATCCAGAGAGCTCGAAAACTGCCAGAACTTGCTCCAATCGCCCAAAACACACGGAATTGTCTTGGTACAAGTAGGTAGAGCCTCCATCATTGTTTTTTATCCAAGTTTGGTGTTTGTTTCATGGTGGTTGATGAATGGTGAATGTTTAAAGAAATCAAACCCTACCATTTGAAATTCCTCAAAGAAAATTGTTGCCTAGGGTTTTGACTGGCTGTTTTGCTACCAAGTCAATCCTTTAAATTCCCCCATCACCTCCTTACCCATCGTTTCATTGATTTCAATATTCGCTAGGTTCCCCTACCCCCTAAATTCACTAATCCCCTATCCCAAGTTCCGTTTCCGAAAATCCCAAATGCACCAAACTCTATTCTCATACTTAAAATCCCAAATCCTAGCCCCTCCTAAATCATTCCCTAGTTCCCCATTTCTCTAAATTCCCCCTCCACAGTCCCTCATTTCACTGTTTTCCCTTGGTGGCAGAGGTCAAACACATCACCAAAGATAGTTCAAGACAGTTTAACATATCAAAACCTACTTCTCCAAGATAGTTTATCTACCAGCATCCATGGCATCTGATCCTTCATATGATTATGAAGAGGAAACCCACAATGACTCACCTACAGAGGGACATGCACCCAGGAGGCCTCATAGAGGTGGCAAACATATTAGAGAAGAACCAACCACCCTTGCCGAATTACAAGCCTCCCTCTTGCCATATTTTGTTTTCAACACCGGTCCTGCTATGGATTTTGTGAGAAGGTTGCTAGCATTCAGTTTCACCATGAGTTGGCCCGCTTATTTGTGTTGCACTTACATGACGACCAAGCTACTCTAGCTAGTGTCACTTTCACATTAAAACCAAAATCCATTTCACTAGCAACCGACATTCCCAACATCGGAGAACAATGAAACAAGAGGCAGCAAATTGACCGGCAACATTATGAACCATATATCAAGCCCAGCTTTTTGAGACAACTCAAGAGAGTGTTTCCTTTTCAGTACCTCAAAGATGAATATGCTCCTTTAGTGAAATTGATCATGAAGTATTTTAGCTGTGAGGGTCAGTTCTCCCATTTATATGCTTATCATATCAGGCTACTCATGCATTTTACCAGGGTACGGATGATGAACATCCCTTACTTCATGTGTTGAAATATCAAAAGGATGACTACTCTAGTGCAGCACAAAACTCCCTAGCAGTAGTTCAACAATATTTACCATTTTGCTCTCATCAAGATTATGGTCATCCATCAGCTTGGTTTACAGGGTATCTCTTGGGAGGACTTCATCTCCCGTGAGTTTTTCACAGGTCCTCAGGGACCATCAGAGGCTTTGCATGAGACGGGTGGACCTTCTTATCAGCGTGAGGGTCATGAGACACAAGTTTCCAGTATGCCGGTGTTTATTACTTATCAGAAGGGCACCAAGCAATTGTTCACAGCACCAAAGCGAGTGTTATCTCCACCTGGGGTGGAAGGGGCCTTGCTTCCGACATCAGCACCACAGTTCAGGACAAAGGCAAGTGGCCAATATAGGATGAGGGGCCTTCAGGTGAGCGAGACTTTATTCTTATTGAGGATGATGATACGGACATGGGCCTGCAAAGCACAAGTCTCAAAGAGATCATCCAAGAGCAGCAGATAGACATCAAGGCCTTGTCCCTCAACTTGGAGAGGGCTAAGTGGATCATAAAATACTTGGAGCAGAAGAATAAGCAGCTTGAAGATTAGCACACAATCATGGAGTTATAAAACATCAGGGAGAACTGCCAAGCTGCCCAAAGAAGGAGGGTGGAGTTTACTTCACTAGAGCAAGAGATCAATGTTGATCGGGAGTCTTGGCTCGAGAGAGTCAACATCCATTTAGAGAGATTATTGGAGAAGGCCAACAAGGAGAAAAACTTTTTGAGACATATGGTTTTTCACTACATGGCGAGGAACAAAGTTTGCAAGCCTCAAATAAGGAATTTAAAGGAAAAATTGAAGAAGGCATCAAAGAGGCAAACGGAGCATGATCGACTTCAGATATTGGCCAAGGCTTCCTTGGCCCAACATAGCTCTTGATAGAGAAGGCTCAGCCCAAATTTCAAGAAATTTGGGGCATTTTGTGCATTCTGACAAATTTTGGCACAAGAAACAGGAAATTCTGCCCTATGCGCCACGCCACGTGGCGCTTGCTTTTGCTAGGAAGCTCCAAATTCAAAAAGCTCAGCATTTTGGATTTGGCATGAAAAATTATGCTTGCTTGTTCATGGCCAAGAAATTTGGGCGGGTTCTGAGCCCTCAAAAAGGTCAAAAACACTCAAAAAATGACCTCACTACCCCTATTTTGACACACAGGAAGCAGCCTTGGGAGATTTGATTTTTGACAGGGAAAATAAAGGCCAAATTGAAAAATTCCACTTAGGTTGGAAAGTAGACAGGCAGGCCTTTCCAAAAAGCATACTTGGAGATGATTTGGACACCGGGACGACCTCCAAAAGTGGGTCCAAACAGGCATGGTGCATAGAGAATTAGGAGCGGCGCATAGAGGAAAAATTGCGAGTTTGACCAAGTTTTGCTCTGTTTTTCGCCCAATTTTGGCCAGTTTGACCTTTTCACTTCTTATTGTCAATTATGATGTAAGTTTATGTACATTGATGGATCATGATGTAAATATGTCAAATTTTCACTTGGTTAGGTAGATTCATCAGTTAAAAGATTGTTTGAAACTGAATGAATCAATTCCCTTGTTTCTAGAGGCATGTTGTTTCATTGCCTGATTTCTAGTTCCTAGTTTAGAATCAGTGGGATCAGCTATTAAAAATGTGATCTTGACCCCTAGAGGCAAGGATGAGCTATGCTTTGTCTATATTATGTATTTTTTCAGTCATTGGCATGGTTGGAGTCTTAAGAAAGGCTTGAGCTTCATTGTACACTCATATCAACATTTTGGCTAAGGAATTGAGACCAGGGTTTGCAGCACTCTTAGGGATCCCTGTGGCATTTGTTTTGGTACAGTGCTCTCTTATGTCTTTGTGAATTTATTCATGTGTTATATGTATCATTTCTCTTTATTTCTTCTCAACTAAACAAACAAGAGTGTAAGTAGAATACATTGAAAATTGCAATGCTCTACTTGAAGTTTGCTTTAGTTTTTTGATGTTTTCCATTGTTTGGAGAGGATCCATGGTTTTTCTTGCCCTCTTCAACTCCTCCTCTATCTGAATCCATCCATCTCACTTGATTTAGAGTGCCAAATTCAGTTGCCTACCTTGCCCCATCGAGATCCTGCAGGACTGTGCCTCATTCCCCGCACCCAAAATCTGCCTTCTCATTTGAGCCAACAACTCATCAATTCAATCGAAAACCTCTTGCACACATACACCTAGCCTAAAATCAGTAATCAAATCAGTCATCTCAAGCCTTTACTGAATATAATTTGTTGAGATAGACCTGGAGAGAGCCCTCTCCTGACTTGGTAGGGCTAGCTACTAGGCTGAGCGTGGTTTGATGTTGGCCCTGGATCCTACCTTTTCAGCCTGAGGTAAATCTAGGCTCTAACACCACCTATACCAATTTCTCATCATAAAATTCTATGACAACTTCATCTGAGAGTGCTCCCGATAGATCCATTTCCAGACATATTCGTGTGAAGGAGGTATAATTACCTCACAGAGTTGCCTCTGATATTTTTATAAAATGCCCTAATTTATTTCCTATAGCTTTTAAGGATTCAGGTACCTAATAATCTAGAGGGAGGGAGTAAAGTCTTATCCATATCGAGGCCGATGTGAACGTTTCTCGCTCTGGGACAAAGTTCATTACCCAGGGTCGCATATATAGTCCGGCCGCAGCATAGAAATAGGGTCCTCCTTCAAACACTCTGTCTTTGTCCTCTAGGCTAGTGAAAACCACTATGAAGAAACCCTTGGACCCTAGATGCAAAGTTATATTTCCCTTTGGTTTGTATTTGTTTCTTAAATATGTGTACAGATTCTTCTCTGTAGGCCATATACCCATAAACTTGCATATAATAGCATACGTCACCACGTGATCTCTGTGCACTTGCAGTGCAGTATCATTTAGAACCACTCGGGGTTTGATGGTTGACTTGGGTTTACAGGGTACTGCTGCAGATTTGCACACATTTTTCTAACTGCTATCCACTGGTCTCTCCTCCCTTCTGACCGCCCCGTGAGTTTCTTCCCTTTCCTCAGATTTGCTGCTTTCCAGTTCTTTTGAGTCTGTCTTCTTTTTTCCGGTCTCCAAGGGTTTCCTGAATCCATTCAAACTTGTTTCCCTACTTCTATTTGATACGACGTTATTGTAGGAGGGAGTGGAACTCCCTCCTCCTAGCCCCTCCCTTTTTACCAGCTCACTCCCCCTGTTGCTCCTTGTTCTAAACCCTAGCTCCCAAAAAACTCTAAAATCTATCTAAAATTTCACACACTTCCATATTAAGAATTAATGCTATTAATATTATTATCAATAA
>APFE031747637.1:120243-140821 GCA_000404065.3 Pinus taeda
ATTACATTCAAATACAAATTGTAATTAAAATCTTCAAGCTTGACAGTGGTAAACCAAAATTTCTACAGATTCATCCTTAAATTTCCACTATTTTTCAAAAATATGTGCGAGGTAAAAGAGAATAACTGTTATCTTTTACGCAACCAGGGGAAGTCACTTACTAGAACGGGCGGGTATGCGGGCGTGAAGTACTTGAGCCACTATTGTGAATACTAGGTCGGAATAAGAATAACATAGATACTTGAGCCACCATAGCTCATGATGGCGTTATTCTATTGGGAATCAAATATGTGTAATCAGGTGTAATTGAGGAATGGAGTTGTTTATAATGCGATTTTTTGAGATTTCGGTGACGGAATAGGGCGGAAGAAATAGAGGTTAAATCTTGATTTGTTGCAGTTAAAATGGTTTTTTAACTGCATATTTGGATTTAGCATCCTGAAAAATCCCTAGGAGGCTTTGATTGTGCAGAAACTAGCTATCAAACTTGCCATTCCAATAAATTGTTGCCGGATTTTGATCAGAAAAACCCACCAGAAAGACTTTCAAAAAGTCTCATTATAGAGAACTACAGGGTGATAATAAAGTACGGAAGCTCTGCTACAGTCAGTCATCTTACATTTTCTTTTTCTGGTGCAGATTTGTGAATCTGATTTTCAATTAACAGGCCGCAGCAAATGGAGCACGCCCTTTCCGCCCCCAAGATTTGAAAGGTCTACCCACTCCGACATAGCCTTCAATCAGACGAAGATAAACCACTAAATTGTGGGCGTAAGCAGGATCAAAATTGCGGATGTCATTGCTGTCCAAAACAATCTTTACACCCACGTGAAAATATGTCCAGGGAAGCCAATCCAACAGTTTTGTTAACCATCGCCATGAATTCTCATTGACAACAAATCCAGGAACTTTGGGAATAACATCCCTCTTATTCACCAACCGCAACACTTTCACTCCTAACTCCTCCATTCGCAGGGCAAATGCTCTATTCCCTACGCGCGGACTGGCGAATGCAAACGCAGTCACAGGTAATGGCCGTTCCGGGAAGTTTGAGTTGAGAATTTTTTTTATGTCATATGAACTTAACGTTGCCAGGGCAGCTCCCAAGCTGTGTCCAGTCAAAGTTACGCTCAAACTTTCATCCTTGAATTTATCCACCAGTCTGAGAATCTCAGAAATAACAGTATCTCTGGCACATCTTGAATCTTCTCCTTTAGAGATGTAGCAGCTTAAAAATCCTTTCTCTACTCGGACACCCTTATCGCTTAAACTAGCTGTACTTGATAATCGGTGTCCCATGACTTTGTTGCTCAAACGAGGTGTAGTTGGAAATCCAGCTTTGACAACGTTGTGCTTGAAACGACTAAAAGATAAACGAGCAGGAACTAAAATATCTCTAGCATCCTGTATCCATTCTTGGCGTGTTTCAGTTCCTCTCCAGGCTACTACAATATCTCGCCTCCCTAGTCTTCGTATCTCTTCAGCGTCTGTGCAGACTGCAATAAAGCCAATCCAAACAGATTGCTCTACCGGCCTCCCCAGTGCATCAGTTTCCGCGTACAAATACTTGGTCACTTCGTAGCCGGCGCCCGCGCTACAGGAAGCTCCGGAATGAGCAGGCCTTTCACAACTCTCAAACAATTTATCAAGGCTGTATTTACACCCACCTAGATCATTCGTGGAAAGTTTAATATCAAACACCTCATAGCACAACTCTGCAAAATCACCATATCTGAGAATCTCAGCTTTCAATACTGGATTAATGGGATCTAATAACCCATTCCACAAGTTTGCTCCTTGAATATCTTGCCACATAGCCGCAAGTGGTATATTTTCGTATCTGGAGGCCTTTGTCAAATCTTCCTGCAAAAGTGGGCAGCTTGAAGTTGTCGAGGATGAAGGGAACAGCCTCATCCTTCGTAGTACTGAACACAGGTGATGTAGGATTCGAAACATCCTTTATGATTTTCTAGGTTTTCACGTGAGAACAATTTAACCTTAATAACAATTTAACCAGTGAAGAGAGACTGGGCAAGTTAACGACTTTAATAACCGCTTAACTTTTGCAACTGTAACCAAAATGTTGAATTATCTGTCACAGAAATCCCAATATGTACATTGCCATACGCCAAATACCATTATATAAGCCAGATCAAAGTGGAATACTGTGTGTATCGATATGACATAGGAAACCGATTTGCAACAGCAAGCAGGATAGACTTCATGAATTTGACTATATCAAATTTGAAATGGTCGCATCAGGAACATTGACTGAAAATATTTTGCTTGAACTTGATGAACTTTCCACCAAAAATTGTTCAATGGTGAATACGTCTCTTCCCAGCCGTGCAGCGTTCCCGGCAAAACCATCCATCCGATAACAACGTTGGTCGGCATCACGCTCAAGCAGTGTAGAGAAGGGAGTATTTTCCCCATGTAACTTAACCCCCGAGTCCCGACTCTCGAATGGGTGAATCAGTCAGACGAGTAATTTTATGTCATAATCACCATGGCTGTAGCAGGGTGCACCTCTCCTTAATTCATGAAATTTCGGAACCTTCTCTCCGCCGTGTACCTATCGCCGCCACTTACTGTGCTTTGGCGGTGGCTAATTAGTTAGTACGACTTGTACTCTGAGGCGGTGGCTAATTAGTTAGTACGACTTGTACTGTGAGGAAATACTTCTGTTGAATATTTAGCATATGTTGGGTGAGAATACCATGAGATTCAACGGGCAAGATTAATTAACATGTCAAATATAAAATACACTTAAATGTATTGCTTGGTATGAAAGTTACATCACATTTAACATTAATCTTTCAATTAAAGACAAAAAATTATAAATTAAAAACGAACTAGTTCCATGGTGCCTCCTTCGCATCCCTTTACCATAATAATTACAACATTTCCACGATTTTTTATTTCATTTTTATATGCGGTAAGATCTCACAGCAAAATATTGATAAAATATATATATATATATATATATTTTATATATATTTAAAATTATTGTTTTCTAATTATTATATTTAAAATATATTAATTATGAAAATAATATTAAATAATTTCATATTACTATTTCAAACTGAACAAATATATATATAATAATTTTAGATATTACTATAAAATAAAGTAAACAATACATGATTATCAATTAATTCTATTGAGATTTATCTTAAACTCAAATATATCAAGCATTAATAGGGATCAAATTTTGAGCTTAAAATTTGAGGAGTTCAGAATTTGAGAAAAGGTTTGCACCTCGAGAAATTAAGCCCTCTCAAGACATGGGGTTAAAATAGATTTACGATGGTTTCATTCATGTGCAGCCATGCAAAAATTGTTGAACATCTTATTATTCTAATAATTTAAATATGCTAAATATCTCAGAGATTAATTTGTCCATTTTAACTTCAAATTTGCTCAATTACCAAAGATGAGAAAAACATGGAATGATGAAAAATAATGAAATATAAATAATGAATAGAAAGCGACAATGACATAAAATGTGAATAAATGTAGTTAATATCAAATAGTTTTCATTGTAAGAAATCTCAAACTATTTTTTTTCTAGTATTCTTTTTGTGACATGTGTTAGTTTTGCCATCTTTTCATATTGATCATATGAAAAGGGTGGTTGAAATCATACACCATTCAAATATTTAACTCAAGCTATTGTAGTGAGCATCATATCTTGTGTCTCTTGCTCCCCAATTTTAATAGTAGCTTTCTCCAATGTCAACCATTGTGACGTATTGAGTGTTAAGCCCCAAGTAAGATTCAATGGTAGATATTTTCTATTACACTGCTTGAATATAAAGTGACTAACAATATTGAATGACGGAAAAGGGGATTAACAATAATTTACTCAACTATAAATATTTTACAGTTTCAAGAAGGAAACATTTCAACTAAGTTAAGGTTTTATTTAAGAGGAGAATTCAAGTATTTTATATTTGGTTGAATTATTGTAATACAAAAATCAATGCATGCCCTCAATAATTATTTTTGCTTATATTGAAATCATGCACAATACTAATCTAATTAATTTGCGATTAATGTACGTAATTCATTTAGTTACATTAAATTAGAAATCGACATCTACTAAAATTAATGCATCTAATGCAGGCATTCAAATAGAAATTAAAAGTCAACATCTACAATGAAATCAATGCAACTAGTGCAATAAATAAAATAGGATTTGAAATCATCTACATTAAAATCAATGCATCTAGTGTAACCAATTAAATAGGACTAGAAATCAATATTTGCATTGAAATCAATGCATCTAGTATAGTTAATCAAATAGGATTATGAATCAACATTTACAGTAAAATCAATGCATTTATTTCAATGAATAACGTTGTCTCTCCCCTACCTCTTTCTCTCATATCTCTCTCTTTTTCTCTGTCTCTCCTTCCCTCCCTATGTCTATCACTTAGTTCCTTTCTCTACATTCCATCTATATCTATATATCCATTCATCTCTCCTTTTTTCCTCTCTATCTCACCCCCCAAACAGAGATGTTCTCTCTCTCTCTCTCTCTCTCTCTCTTGCTTTGTATATATATATATATATATATATATATATATATTATTATATATATATATATATATATATATATATATATATATATATATCCTTCCCACTCTCTATCTCTCTCCTCTTCCCTCTCTCTCGCCTCCATATATCTCTCTTTCTCCCTCTATCTCTCTTGTTTGTCTCTCTATCTCACCCCAAAATATACACGCTATCTCTCCACATCTATCTATCTCTTTCTCCCTCCCTATTCTATTCCCTCTCTCTTTCTTCCCTTTATCTCCCTCTCTTTCCCCTTATCTCTCTCTTTCCTCTCACTCCACTCTTTCCCTCCGTCTCTCTCTCTCTATCTCTCCCTTGCCACCCCCTCTCTCTCTCTCCACATTTGTCTCTCTATTTATTTCGTATTCCCTTTCTCTCTCTCCCCTCCAAATACATCTCTCTCTCCCTCCATCTCTCCTTAGCTCTCTCATATCCTCTCTATCTTCCCTCCTCTCCATCCCTTTCTCTCATGCCCTCCTTTGACCCCACCCCAATGAGCTATTTGTCAAGTGGTGCAATTTAAATCCTCATTGTCATGTGCATAAAAAAATTATAATACTAAGATGGATAGACATAATATCTAGAATACTTACCTAGAGGAGTAGTGAATATAATGAAAGGAGCCCATGTATTCTAGTAGCCCTACTTTGACTGCGGCCCCCACCGAACACACTACCCCCCTCTCAACCCTCCAACTTTGCCACTATATCCCCCTCCAAATCCAAATTTCTCTCCCTCTCATCCTCTCTCCCTTCTTTACTTTCTCTCCCTCACACCCTCCTCTCTCTTCCATCCTCTCCTTCTCTTCCTTGCTTTCTCTCTCTTTCTCCCCCATATCTCTCTCTCTCCTAAGCTCTATCACTATCTCCCTCTCTCTCCCATTCTCCCTCTCCTCTCTCTCCAACCTCCATCCATGTGCCTCTCTCTCTATCTCTCTTCCCTGCTTCTCTTCTCTCTCCCTCACTCTTCCTCCATCTATCATTTGTCACTCCCTCTCTCTCTCTATATATATTTTTTCACCCATCCCTCTATCTCCCCCTCCAGCTCCATCTCTCTTCCCCTCCCTCTCTCTTCCTCTCTCTCCCCTCTTATCTCTCTCATTTCCTCTCTCTCCCACCTGCTTCTTTCCCTCTATCTTTTCCTCTTGCCCTTTCTTTATCTTTCCCTTTTTCCCTCCCTCCCCCATTCATATGATCAAGAATTGTCACTCTTAATAATCAATAATATATTTAAGTTCTAATATAATATTACTTATAATGGAGATGATTATTATTATAATTTATTGGAATAATAGTAATCAATATTATTGATTATTATAGCTACAATAATATAGAGTGAAATAATCTATTGAAGAAACAATAGTATGAAATTGACATTAAATTATAGAAGAACCAATTTATTCTTTTAATCATGTTGGAAGCTCTCTCCCTTACATCTTACATTAAATTTTACATTTATATATATTTTACTTTGAATATTAATTAAAACATATAAAGGCAACATTTTTTTTTTCTATGTAAATTTGGTGGCATTTAAAAAATTTTGACATACCTTTTTACATTACACCTACGCATTTCCGCCATTGGGTTGTAGAGTGCCTTTATGCACAATTTTTTTTGGCTCAACTATGTCAATTCTAGGGTTTCTCTTTCATAGATGTTTACACTTGGTTGTGCTCCCTTTGGTAGTCAATTCTTTTTTGGAGATTATAATAAGTCTAGACACATTAGTATTCCCCATCAATCTCCTCATCTTTCACATTATTTTCATAGAGCAACTAGATAGAGTGGGATTTTTGTTTTCACAGCAAGTACTCCATTGGGTGCATCATGGAAAGCCAGAAATATATTTCATTGTAGCGAGAAAGAAGGAAAGATCTAAAATATGAATTTAAATCTAGTAAGGTCGGGGAAAATATCCTATATATGTAGTATCATACTTTGATTTACAAAGTTATTTTATTATGGTCATCTTAAAAGGTTTTGATTGGGTGGATTTGAAAGCAACGGAAGCCTAGGGTAAAAAAGTATCAAAGTTAGGTGCGAAGGGATTTTCTACAGTCATCTTTCCCATCTTAGAAGATAGATCAAGGGTTGTTGAAGGAGGACCATATATTTTCAACAATGAAAGGCTCTTCATGTGATTCAAGAAGGAGCAATTCAAACAGGAAAAAAAGGATTTCCTTTCAATATTGGTGTTAGTTTGTCTCTTTCCTCTTCCCAAAGAATATTGGGAGGAGGAAACCCTTGAAGGAATTGGCAATGCCATCAGAAAGTTTGTCAAAGATCAAATGCTACCAAGAAAGAGAGGTTCACTACTTATGCACAAATCTACATTTACCTGAATATCTTCTAGCCTCTTCCACCCTCCATAGATATATATTTTCAAGTTAGTTTCCGAAAGAAGTATCTTGATTATGAATAGGTCCATTTTGGATGCATACAATGCCATGACTATAACCATAGCTTTAATGATTGTGCCATGAATACCAATGTATCATTTGAAGTAAACCCTTCTTAAAAAGAATTATTTGATTCAAGAAAGTTTCCCCAAAAAAGAAGAAATTTGAGTCCCCAAGGTACCCCAAATCCTGTCCAAATCCCTAGATGTAAAAATAGGTTCTAGTCTCTCTCCTCTCGAAAAAAGTCTTTAGAGAAAGTTTATATTTTGTCAAGCATGGAATCAAAAAAGTCTAAATATAATAAAACTATAAAGGTCATGCAAAAATTTGTAGAAGGCAACTAGCGAAATCCATACCATAGGAAATGATTAGCTCTCATTCGAAAGAAGATGAAGTAGAAGCCCTACTATCACATAAGGATCTAAATGTCATAGTATTTATTTCTCTTGCAAAATAATGACATGGAAAAGATGTGAAAGACATACTATTTCATGAGGTTAGCATTATGTATAAGGCCTATCTCTAAAGAAAGAAGTTGGTCTTGAGTTCCTCATATTTTGGCTTTTGGATTCAAATTATGGATTTCAAGGTTGTCTCCGAGCAAGAGAAAGAAGCCAAAAGATGAGGGCACAATAATAAAAGGGTAGAGATCCGAGAATATAATGAATAATTAGTTTATTGAAGGAGAGATGGAGATAAACTGAAGGAGAGGGGAGAGGAGGAATAAAGAGAGAGAGAGAGCAGGAGAGGAGTCAGGAGGTAGAGATGGGTAAGAGAGGGAGAGGGAGACACAAAGATGGAGGGGGAGAGAGATAAGGATAGAGGGATGGAGATAGTGAGAGTATTGGTGAGAGAGAGAGAGAGAGAGAGAGAGAGAGAGAGAGAGAGAGAGAGAGAGAGAGAAGAGAGAGAGAGAGAGAGAGAGAGAGAGAGAGAGAGAGAGAGATATGGGGGAAGAGAGAGGAAGGTCGGAGAGAAAGGGAGAGACAGGAAGGATGAGAGATAGCAATGTGAGAGACGGAGGGATAGATAGATGGATTTCGAGGTGCGGGGAGGGACAAAAGAATAAAGACATATAGAGTGAGAAGTTGAGAGATAGAGGGAGTGACAAGGGAGATATGGAGAGAGAGTGTGTATGTTTAAAGGTGTGATGAAGAGACGGGACCTGAGAGAGAGGAGGAGAGTGATGGGGTAAGCAAGAGGATTGGATGGAAAAGAGAGAGAGAGAGAGAGAGAGAGAGAGATGGTGAAAGAGAGAGGGAGGCAAGAGAGAAAGGGAGAGAGAGAATGTAAGAGAGAAAAAAACTTGAGAGAGAGGAGGAGAGAGGGAGGGAAGAAGATATACATAGAGAGTGAGAAGTGGAGAGAGAGAGTGAGCGCTAAGGGAGAGATGGAGAGAGATAGTCTATGTTTGGGGTGAGATAAAGAGACAAATATGGAGAGATGGAGAGAATTAGGGAGAGAAGGAGAGAGGAGAGAGGGAGAGATATAATAACATAATTGGAGGGTGAGGAGATAGAGGGAGAGAGAGAGAGAGGTGGGAGAGAAAGGGAGAAAGAGGAAGGAAGAGAGAGAGAGGATTTGAGAGAGTGGAGAGAGGGAGGGAAGGGGAGATGGAGTTGGAGGAGGGAGAGAGGCAAGTAAGAAGAACATAATAGAGAGAGAAAGGTGGAGTGAGAGAGGACGAAGTGATAAGGAATATGGATAGAGAGAAGAAGGACAATAGGAGGGAAGAGAGATAAAATCGGGGGAGAGGGAGAGAAGGGGAAGAGAGAGAGAGAGAGAGAGAGAGAAGGAGGAGGACGGATGGATAGATAGATAGATTGGAGAAAGAGAGTGTATGTTTTGGCAGTGATATAGAGAGATAAAGGGAGATAGAGATATAGATGGAAAGTGAGGAGAGGGAAGAAGAAAGATGAAGAGAGGGAGGGAAGAAAAGAGATTTTGGTAGATATGGAGTGACAGAGCTTGTGTGTTTGGGGGATTCAGATAGAGAGACAAAGAAGGAGAGATCGAGGGAGATATAGATATACATGGAGGGGGGAGAGGGAAGAATAGTTGTTTCACTAGATGCATTAATTTTACTGTAGATGGTGATTTCTAATCCTATTTGTTTTCTTGCATTAAATGCATTGATTTAAGTGTAGATGGTGATTTCTGTTCCTGTTTGATTACTTGCACTAGATGCATTGATTTCAATGTATATGGTTTATAATCCTATTTTCTTACTTGCACTAGATGGATTGATTTTAGTGTAGATGTTGGTTTATAATCCTATTTTCTTACTTGCACTAGATGCATTGTTTTCAGTGTAAATGTTGATTTCTAATCTTATTTCATTGTTTTCACTGGATGCATTGATTTCAGTGTAAATGTTTTTTTCAATCTTATTTAATTTCTTTCATTAGATGCATTGATTTTAGTCTATATGTTGATTTTTTGTTTGATGTAATTGGATGTATGATGGTACATTAATTTTACAGTGATTGGATTAACATTGTGCATTGATTTCAATGTAGGCATGAACAATTATTGACAATGTACATTTACTTTTTTGTTATACTAACTCAACCTATTAATATTGGAGAGAAACAGAGATAAGGTATCATGCTTACTACAATAGCTCAAGCTAAAGATTTAAATTATTTACGACTTAATCTATTATTTTAACATAATCAATATAAAAAGATGACAATTGATATGAAAAGATGACAAAAGTAACGAGGGTGACAATAAGAATAGTAGAAAAATATTTTGAGATCAATCATAATGAAGACTATTTTTAATTAACTGTATTCTTATTATTCACATTTTCTATCATGTAACACTATTACATTGTCTCTTTACATTTAAAATTTTTACTTCATCATTTTTTCATCATTAAAGTTCTTAACAATATTTATCATCTCAGCAAACTGAGGTAACTAAGAAAATTTAAAAATAAAATGACCAGATTAATCTGAGACATATTTAGCATATTTAAAATGATTATATTAATATTAGATGAATTTACATATTACTGATAATATTAATGATGTGTTCATTAGATTTTCTTTGGCTGCACATAACTGAAAGAAACATACATCCATCCTAACTCCGTATCTATGAAGCACTGAGAGGGATTTATTTTAGTGTTTAGGATATTTATCAAGGTTTATATAATATGTGTTTATAAAATTTTTCCCTTGGGTTTAATATTATTCCCTTGGTTTCATAATCCCTTTTAGTTTTATTATCAATACTTTTGGTTTATTATTTCCAAGGGTTTGTAATATCAATCATGGTTAGCCATGGTTAATCATAGCCAAACATGGTTAACCATGTTCTAATGTTGCATTGTGACTATGATTGTCTCAATATGAAAATCAACCATGATCAGCCATGGTCTAGCATGCTCTAACATCGCATTATGACAAGGATTGCCTCAATACGGAAATCAATCATGGCCAACCATGTTTATTTTATGGTTTATAATATTTATATGAGGATTTATGTACATTTGGTTTATAATTTTTATCCCTTTGGTTTATAATAACAATCATGGTCAACCATGTTTTTATCAATTCAGTCCTGGTCAATCAAGATCAAATGTCACATTGTGACAAATATTTCCTCATCGTGATTGTTGCATTGTGAACATTTGATTGTCACAAAGATTGTGCTGGTATGAAACTGAACCATGGTTAATCATGGTCAACCATGGTCCAATGTCACATTGTCACAAGGATTGTCTCAATATGAAAATCAACCATGGTAGACCATTGTCAACAATGTTTATTTTAGGGTTTATGATATTCATCTCAGGGTTTATATACATTTGGTTTAATATATTTGTCTCTCGGTTTTAATATATTCCTCTAGCTTCATAATCCCTTAGGGTTTTAATAATAATCCCTTGGATTTATTATTCCCTTGGGTTTACAATAACAGTTAGTTTGGTTTATTATTACCTTGGGTTTATAATATCAATCATGGTCAATCATGGTCAACCATGTTCAATCATAGCCAACCATGATCAACCATGGTCGAATGTCACATTGTGACAATGGTTATCTCAATATGAAAATCAACCATGGTCAACCATAATTAACGTTGCATTGCGACAGATTGTCTTGTTATTAAAATCAATAATGGTAAAGAATGTTCAACCAAGGTCGATCATCAGATTGTGACAAAGATTGTCTCAGTGTGTAAATCAACCATACTCAACCATTGTAAACCATGTTTATTTTAGATTTTATGATATTTATGATAGGGTTTTATACCTTCGATTTATAACTTATGATGGACTTAAAAATATTTTCTCCATATGATAATCATCATCAACCATGGTCAACCATGGTTAATCATGTTTTATAAAATAAAACATGGTCATCCATGGCCAATTATTATCAATCATGGTCAACCATGATCGAACATTCACAAAAATTGCATCGATATGAAAAAAATTGATTGCTAAGCATGGTCAACCATGGATGAACATTCAGAAAGATTGTGTTGATATGAAGAAAATCAATTGTTTAGCATGGTCAACCATGGTCGAACATCATATTATGACAAGGATTGTCTAAAAATGAAAATCAACCATGGTCAACCATTGCAAACAATGTTTATTTTAGTGTTTATAATATTTATCTTAGGGTTTCTGTACCTTGGGTTTATAACATTTGTCCCTTACATTTAATATTATTCCCTTGGGCTTATAAGGTAAATCGCTTGGGTTTATTATTCCCTTGGGTTTATATATCAATCACGGCTAACCATGGCCAATCATAGCCAAAAGTGGTCAACCCTAATCCAATGTTGCATTGTCACTAAGATTGTCTCAATATGAAAACCAACCATGATCAACCATGGTCCAACGTTGTATTCTAACAAAGATTTTCTTGATATGAAAATCAATCATGGCGTTACATGGTCAACCATGGTCGAACATCATATCGTGACAATGATTGTCTCAATATGGAAATCAACCATGGTCGACCATGCTTACTTTAGAGTTTATAATATATATCTTAGGGTTTATATATTTTGAGTTTATAATTTTTATCTCTTGGGTTTACAATATCAATCATGGTAAATCATGACCGAACATCGCATTGTCACAATTGTTGCCTCAATATGAGAATCAACCATGGTCTAATGTCACATGATGAAAAATAATTAAATAATTATTTAAATTATTAATTATTAGATAATTAAATAAGATTAAATAATTTAATTACATATTAATAATAAATAATGAATAGTAAATAATTTCTTTATATTAAAAAAAAATGATAATAATTGATTAATTCATTCTTTTTGATAACAAATAAATGATTAATAAATTAATAAAAACTCGAGATTAATATTATAAACATAAGCCATTATTAATATCATAAACCCAAGGCTTATACAAGCCCAAGGAATTTATATTATAAATCATAAGAATATGAACCCTTACATTAATAAATCCAGGGGATTGATAATATAAACCCAAGGTAATAATATTAAACCCAAGAGATTAATATTATAAACCCATGGTATATAAGCCACAACCACATTTACTAATGTGATTGATACACAAGGATAGGTGTGTGTGCTTCACCTATACAACCACATTAGTAAATGTGGTTGTTATATGTAGGCTTTTTTATATTAGTACTTGGGTTAAATATAAATCCTTGAGTTTAATTAATTAATAATACTTACCATAATTATGAATGAATTAATTTTAATAATCAATGAATTCATTATTTAATGAATTCAAATATTTTAATACTTTTAATAACGTAATATTTAATATTTCTAATATTAAAATATTAATTATTAATAATATTATTTATTAAGAATATGAATAATATTTTTTTTTCTCAATCTGTCTACTCCTATTATTGATACAAAAATATTACAGCAAGGCCATGGCCTTGAAAGTTCTGCCCTGAATTTGGCATGTTACAAAACGATCATGATTCCAGTACAGTGTGAACCTTCAGCAGTATTTTGACTACACCTTCGACACGACATAGTGCTGTACAAAAACTAAGATGACACATTGACAGACATGACACAGTGCTGACCATAAATGACACATTGAGAGACAGAGACCTGAGACAAGCAATAACTGCAAGAATCAAAACAGAGTCAAGCTCCTACTTCAGAAACTGCAGGGGTGAAAACCCTGGCTGGATCATTCATCCTCAGAGGTGCAAGGCTCCTCGATGACCCTACACCTGAATTGAAGAGAGTCCTCCGAGTTAGAATGAGGAACTGCCAAGCCTGTAGGTTCACCATGCGCTGGCACACTTGGAGCGGCAGGGAGTGCCAGATTCATCAGCGAAGCACCTCCCATGACCTGGTGCTGATTGTCCACCGGATTTGCCATCCTCTATTCTACGAGTGCTTCAGGATGTGATGCTCCCGTGCCCCTATTATCATCACATTTTTCTGTGGTGACAGAGACTATGAAAGTGGAGTTGGCAAGAGAACACGGGATGCGATAATGCACATTGGGATGAGGAGGATGCTCACAGTCAACCCTCCCAATTCTCCCACGACCCCTGCCACTTTCATTTCTGGTGGTCGAGGGACTGCTCCACCCAGTTTCCAATGTGTCCGAGGATCGATGAGAGGCCGCGTGGCCACGGGAGCCACCACATCTTCTGCCCATCCTGGGCCATTCGTGTAACATTGCAATGTTCAGAGAATTGTCGAGAGAGTGAATGCGCGGAGAAGAGTATCCTGAGCGAGGCGACAACAGAACGTCAATTGAACAATAAGATCCTGGTACCTGAAAGGGACTGATGGGCCTAAGTTCGCTTGCAGAGAAGCTCGGAGAGACATACAATGCTGCAATCCATGAAGCTGCAGAAGAATGCAACAAAGTCGCGGGAGCAATTCGCTTATGGAGCGCCATAGCACAATTAACCAGGCAATGAATGGAAGAAGTAAATGCCTCCATTAATAGGCTTGTGTGAGACCAGCTCACCTCACTTGCCTCATAACTCGGGGCGTGTTGGGGCTGACACCTGCCCACGTGAAACGCCATCCACATACCCTCCGATCTGTCAAACACCCGCATCCGGGAGTGAGTGATCCTGTTGCACCAGAGAAGTGCATTCCTGTTTGAGTTGTTCATCATCTGCATCTTCGAGGGGACCTGAGAAGTGAGGAAGTTGCTGGTTTACTCCTTGATTGGCCAGTCTATCTGCGACTTTGTTGACCGTTCGTCTAACATGCTTGAAGGTAATGCTTTGGGAAATCCTCAGCCTTTCCTCCAGGAGTTCCAATCTGCAGAGCAACCTCCAGCTGGATGCTATCTTGGCTGTGGAAGTGCCTGCTTGTATTCTGGTAGCTACTGTTATTAGGATGAGCGAGTCTCCCTCGACCTCTAAAGGGAAGAAGTTCTTTTGATCTGCAATGCAGATCCCTTTCTAGAGTCCTTCTAGCTCAATTGCATTATTAGTATCTTTGCCAATCGATCCGTAATAGATATGCAGAGTTACACCCATTTGGCTCCTGATGATTCCTCCAAATCCCGTCAGCCCAGGATTGCCCTTGGCTGCCCCATCAAAGTTCAATTTGAATGAGTTGGCTGCAGGGGGGGACCAAGTGAGGGGAGAGGCAGAGCTAGATGGATGGAGGGCTTTGACCTGGGCTAGAAAGGATAGGTCTAGATTCCAGGCTTTCAAGATGAGGCATTCCTGTGGAGAGTCTGGCACATCCGTATCATGCCAGTTTCTAATAGCTAAAGTTTCTTGAAGATTTTGTTTCAGGAGGAGCCACAGGGCATCGATTGACCGGCTGATGTTGTTGAAAATTCTGCTATTTCTTTCCTTCTAGAGAATCCAATAGTGAAATCCCGGGATTAGATTCCACAAAGAGTTTAGTAGCGGGATTTTAAAAGGGTGCTTTGTCCATTTACAAATGGTTTCTGTGATGTCTCCCATTTGATCTTCTGATCTCCTATTGCATTGTTCAATTCTCTCCCATAGTTGGGTTGCTAGAGGACAAGTCTCCATTAAGTGTCTGATGGATTCAGAGTGGAGATTGCAATTGGGGCATCTTGATGGGCCAATGAATCCTCTTTTTTGCAAGTTGTCCTAGGTAAGGATGCGCCTTTTACTTAAAATCCATAGAAAAGTGGAGACCTTGGGCCATATGCATGGTTGCCAGACGCTTTCTCATATTTGATCCTTGTCTGTTTGGGAGACTGAGTAGCAAAGCTGGTGAGCTTCCTTCGTTGTGAACATTCCTTTTGGTGTATGACCCCATCTCAGTTTGTCCTCCAGGTGTGAGTATTTAATTCTCCTCTAATTTAATTCCTGATCTATTTCAGTGTGCGTTTCCCCTTGCCAATCAGGTTGCCAGGTGCTGCCAGGTTTCCAAATTTGGAAGTCTTGGACCGTGTGCTGCTGCGAGAATTGATGGACGAGGGTGCAATTTGCCTGTTGCATGGAAGCTTGCTAGATTGGCTTGCAGAAGAGAGTGGCCAGTTTTGGGAGTTGTTGCCAAGAGTCCTCCCAGAACCTCGCTGTGGTACTTGAGTGATTTTCCCAAAAACTGTTTTCTTGAATGAAGGTACTGTGGAGCTTTGCGGCGTTCCATGTCAGAGAACCTTGAGTTGTGGTGTTGATTCTGTGAGGTCGTTCTATTGGCTACCCGGAGCATATTTTGCTTCCCCAAGCCTCGCCTAGGGTGTATGTGGTTTGGAAATCCAGTTCCACCATATACGAGCTCCCATTGTATTGTTGCATTGGAGAGGATCCCTTAGTCCAAGCCCACCTTCTGATTTTGTTCGGCAGACCTCCTTCCAATTGACAAGAGCCCATTTCCTATTAAGACCAGAGGAGCCCCATAGAAGATTTTGCTGTAGATTGCGGATAGCTTTGAGAACCCATTTTGGCGCTGCTAGGATGGAGAAAAGATACAAAGGCATGGCCTGGAGAACCGATTTGATTAGGATGAGTCTGCCAGCCATGTTTAGAGAGCGGATGGTCCAAGACAAGAGCCTTGATTCCAATTTGTCTAGGAGAGTCCTCCAGGAAGTGTGTTTGATGGCCGAGTCTAACAAAGGAGCCCCCAAGTATTTGGAAAGAATCGAGGCAATGGAGAACCCGAGAATATGTGCAATGTTCCTTTGAGTGGAGGCGGGGGTATTGAAAAAGAAGAGTTGGGACTTTGAAGCATTGATGGAGGTGCCGGAGGTGTCAAATAAAAGGGAGAGCAAAGATCTAAAGGCTTTGGCCTCTTGAGAGGAGGGATGGCCAAATAACATGGTGTCATCTACGAACTGTTGATGGGATAGGGGATGAAGACCATGGAGTGAAATACCTTTTAGAGCTTTGGAGGGGATGGAGGATTTGAGTAGTCGACTTAGCCCTTCTACCATTAGGACAAAAAGGAAGGGAGATAGGGGATCCCCTTGACGTATACCACGGGAGGGGCGGAAAGGCGATGAGGGGGAGACATTAAGTAGGACAGAGAAGCTGGGAGAGGAAATGAGATTCATGATCCATCTAGTCCAAGTGGAGTTGAAGCCAAAAGCCAATAACATCTTATGAATATAATTCCATCTAAGTTTATCAAAAGTTTTGGAGATGTCCAGCTTTAGAATCATACCTGGTTTTTTCATGAGCATTAGAGAGTGGATTACTTCATTTGATAGAATGATACCGTCCATAATCTGCGGCCCTTCTACATAACCTGTCTGCTCCAGAGAAATGAGAAGAGGAAGGAGAGGTTTGAGCCTGCTCGCTAGTACTTTAGAGGTGAGCTTGTAAATGACATTGCATAGTGCTATCGGTCTGTATTTGTCAGGCTTATTAGGTTCATCACCTTTAGGTACTAGTGCTAAGAAAGTTGCATTGAGGGAGGGTAGAATCCAGTGCATAGTTCTTGATTCCTCCACTAATTCCCATACCTCTGTTTTGATGAGCTCCCAAAACTCGTGAAAAAAATTGGTAGTGAAACCATCAGGACCAGGTGATTTGCCATCCTTGAGTTGGGCCATCACCTCTTCTACCTCCTGAAGTGAAATGGACTGGAGTAGTTTGTTGTTATGATCCTCCGTTATGATTTTAGGAATGTGCTGCGTGATCGTTCTGATGGTATGATCTCTATTTCCAGCAGGTTCCCAAAGAATTTCCTGAAAGTAATCTTTGAATTCCTTCTCCATGTCTTCATGTGCTTCTAACCTTTCCCCTTGTTGGTTATTTATGAATGCTATGTTGTTATGCATTCTTCTTTGGATGGCAGTTCTATGGAAGAATTTTGTATTCTTCTCCCCCTCCTTGAGCCATTTGATTTTGGACTTCTGTCGCCATAGGATTTCCTCTTGCTGCCTGCAAGCTTCAATTTGATTCCAGAGAATTTGCTCCTGATCCGCCTACTCATCTGTCCTACCTTCCAAGATGAGAGTTTGTTGAAGTGATTTCATTTGCTGCTCTAGCCTTTTGTGGTTCTCAAAAATATTGCCAAACTGAGTGCGATTCCAGGCTTTGAGAACTTGTTTTAAGTTTTTTAATTGTTGTTGGAATTGGAACATTTTGGCACCTGCCGGCGGGATGAATGATTGCCATCCCTCACTTACTACTGTCTTGAAGTTGGGATTTGAGAGCCAGAAGGCTTCAAGTCAGAAAGGTCTATTGCTTCTTGTGCCTGGCTGCGACCATTGTAACATGATTGGCCAATGATCTGATCCACCTTGTGGCATTATGGAGGCATGAAAGTCCCCTCCCAGGTGTATGGCATTGTCCGAGATGAGAAATCGATCTAGTCTGGAGGGGATGTGTTGGGTGCCCCTGTGCTTATTAGTCCAAGTGAAGACTCCATTGGAGGTTTGAATGTCCATTAATTGATTATTTTGAATGAATTCTCTGAGACCATTGCTGTCATTTTCTAGCTTTGTTCAACCTCCTTGTTTCTCCTCCATCGTCTTGATAATGTTGAAATCACCTCCACCGATCCAGAGGGGAAACTGCCTGTTTGCATTGAGTATGGTGAGAGTATCCAGAAGTTCTAATTTTTGCTGAAGATTCTGTGGAAAATATACATTTGAGAGGTGCCCATGGATGTTGGTGCCGATGATGTGGAAGGATGCTTGGATGAGGTAACGGGTAGCATGAAAATCTCTTAGAGTTAGAACCTGTGGGTTCCACAAGATAGCCAATCCGCCAGAAGCCCCAGAGGCATCTACTGAAACTGAGCAGCTGCCTGACCAGACTTTATTGTGGATTCTCTCTATAGCAGTATTATTGCTTTTTGTTTCTTAAAGAAAAACTAATCACGGTTTTTCTTGTTGTATCAAGTTTTTTATCATTCTGTGTTTTGAGGGGCTATTGAGCCCTCTCACATTCCAGGAGATGAGCTTCATGAGGGACAGTGGGGTTTGGGTTTGTAAAACTTTGTCAACTTAGGGAATCTCTCAGATTCCATAAGTATTTCTCCTACTATGATTGTCCTTTGTAGGTCTGTTTTGCGCCCTCTTTTCTTAGTTTCTTTGAGAATTTTTTTTCCATCCCATGGGCTTCTTGCTTGTATGCCCAGACTTTTGTTGCACTATGCTTTGATTAAAACTCCTTCAAGCCTGTCGATTTGCCAAGGGGGTATTGAGTTGTATTCTTTTTTCTTGCATGCCGTTTCTAGTTTGAAGATGTCTAGACCATCCAGGCTAACATCCTCTGGATCTTCTTCCATGATGGTGGGTGTACTCTGATCTTCCACGACTACTATTTCCTGTAGACTGAGGGCTAGAGCTACGTCTAGCTCCATTGCTGATGGCTGCTGGTTGGGCTCTGGAACAAATTTATCTGTGGTGGAGGGGAGAGAGCCAGCATCTAGAGCTAGAATTTTATCGGAGTGAGAGCTGGTTATGAGGCTATGAGGAATGGGAGTGGGAGAGGGCCTAAGGCCGTTGGGTGCATGGGGCGATGAGGGGAGGGAGGGGTTCTCCTGGGGTTCTGATCTTGGTTTTTCCGGCTGATCCGGAGAAGAGAGAAAAATAAAATGATTCTGGGAATCAGGTTTGAAGGGGCTTTCTGGAATAGCATGATTTTTCTTTGCATGCTGACGGCGATTCGGAACTTTGGTAAATCCTTCAGAGTCTTTACTGGATTCATTAGCTAGGGATTTGGTCTGAGAGTTCAGAGGACAATCTCGGAAGAGATGGCCATGTTCATGGCATTTACGACAACTAAAGGGGATATGCTCGTAATCTAAAGGTTGGTTCCATTCAAAGTCGTCATGGAAGAGACTTACCGAGTCGGTGAGAGCTTTGGTCAAGTGCATCTAGACGCAGATCCGGGCATAAGAGGTGTATCTGCAGTTTTGGTTTCCTCAACAACTTTGATGAAGACCCCTAATTTTTTGCCGATGTCTGCTAGCATTTCTTCTGTCCAGTATTCCACAGGAAGGGAGTACATTCGTATCCATACTCGAGCCCAACTAAAATCTTCCTTGTCAGGGTTGAACCTAGGCTTCCAATCCCGTAGGTATAGACCTGAGGAGTTGAAAAAATACGGGCCACCTTTGAAGATCCGAGATTTGTCCTCTACACAGTGGAAAATGGCCGTGAAGGAACCTTTAGGTCCATGTTGCAGAATAACCTGCCCTTTAGGCTTCCATTTTGAAGCTATCCATCCTTGCAGCACTTTTTCAGTTGGCCAAAAACCGAGGAACTTGCCTATGAGCACATGGTCCTGCATGTACTGGATCTCGCTGTTGATGCGGTGACTGGGGAGATTGACTTTAATTCTTTTTGCAGCTTTCGGAATACAAGTGGCCGAGGTCGCCTTTGGCTGTGACAAAGAAGACGTTTGATTCACGACTTTTCCTTTGTCATCCACATCACATGCTACTGTGGGATCAGCTTCGCTGTTCATCTGTCTTGCTCCCTGATCAGTTTCTGGTAATTCGTGAGGGGAGGTCAGAGGTATTTCAGGCTTTTCAGTGTCAGAGGCAGGGGGGGGGGGGGATCCCTCCCCTCCTATAGGTGCGTCCATGGAAGGGAGGTCAGGAGAAGCATGACGGCGTGAGCTTGGAAGGTCAGGGAAGTACAGGGATTAGGGTTGTGTCGTTGCTTGCAGAGCGAGGCGTTTGCATTGTCTCTATTTCGAAAAAATTCAAAATATGAATATTATTAATTATTAAGAGTAGTAACATTACTTTATAATAATCATAATTTTACGCCTTCGGCATATATCAACCACATTTATTAATGTAAATGTGGTTGTACTAGTCATATGTTCGTTAGATTTCTTTGGCCACACATGACTGAAACCAACCTAGATCTATCTTAACTCGAGATCTGTCAAACATCAAGAGGGATCAAATCTCTCTAGGTGCAAACCTTTCTTCAAGTTTTTCCCTAAAAAATGAGGTTTTCACTGCAAGAGATTTGATCTCTCTTGGTAGTTGATAGATATGAAGTTAAGATGGATCTAGGTTGTTGTATTTAAAAGTATAATTTAAATAACAAAAAAGCCATAATTTCATAAAAGAATATGTTAATAAATTATAACAAAAAGATAATAATGTAAAATAATCTTAAAGGATAACTATTCCTTTGTTACATTAACATAACATAACTTAAAACGGTAAATATTAGAAAACATG
>APFE031747637.1:160240-170291 GCA_000404065.3 Pinus taeda
TAAATAAATAAAAATATATAAAATAGTATTAGAAATCAACATCTAATTATATATCAAGCATATGGGCAAAGTACCATGGTAAACAAAAGGGATATGATAAATACATAAAAATATAAATAAACCAAAGGTATGGTAAATAACTAAAACCTGATTTTATATTTAGTCCATAAACATCTTTATACTTACTAACACTCAAAAAAGAGGTTTATTTAGGTGATTCCTATGGGCCAAATTATTATTAATACCACACAAACAAAACATTTAAGTCACCCGCGCCGGACCTAATATTAATATTAAATATGATATAACATTATTACTAAATATAATTATTCATATAATATATTATAATATTAATAGTATTAAATTTAATAACTTTGGATTAATGCAATATTAAATTTGTTAAATTATAATATATATTAATATGTCATGATATATATCAACTCTAGATATATATGGGAGGGAATAATAAAGACATAGAATGATAAAGGTGGACACATAGTGAGTGGTGACAAGGGAGAGATGGAGATAAACTAAAGGATAAGGGGGAGAGAGAGAGAGAGATGCAGGAAGAGAGAGAAAGGTAGGAGAGAAAGGGAGAGAAAGGAAGGATGAGAGATAGGAATTGTGATAGAGGAGGTTAAATTTAATAAATTTGGATTAATACAATATTAATTTTTTTATATTATAATATATATTAATATATCATAATATACATTAACTCTGGATATATATGGGAGGGAAGAACAAAGACATAGAGTGACAGAGGTGGAGGAATAGGGGCAGTGACAAGGGAGAGATGGAGATGATCTAAGAAGATGACTACAACAAAACAAGAAATTTTCGTCAGGTTTAGCGCCATATTTTAGTGCATCCTTTTACAATTGGAATGAGAAACTTGGTGCTAAATCTGGCTCTATTGTACAATTTTTAAAGCATCCATTTTTGTGCTTGATTTTGCATCTGTTTTTAGGCTATATTTTAGAACCTTTTTTACAGCAGATTATCCATAATTTTTTGTGTCAAATTTTGCAGGAAGATTTTCATCAGATTTTATGACAAATTCTTTTATCTAGTTTTGTGCCATTTTTTTCTTCCTATTTTGTCCCATTGTTTTCTTCCATTTTTGTGCCATCATTTGCATCAATTTTACACCATATTTTTCATATAATGTAGCACCTTCTTTTGCATCCATTTTCTGCTAATTTTTGCTTCTAGTCTTACACCAGTTTTTTCATCTAATTTTACACCTATTTTTGCTTGTAGTTTTGCACCTATTTTTGCATCTAGCCTTTCACATACTTTAGTGACTATCTTTGCAACATATGTTGAATTTGATTTAGATTCAAATTTTTCATCCATTTGTGTGCCTATTTTTGCAATTTTTTTGGAATATTTTTTACGTCCATTTTTGCATTCGATTTGCCTACCTTTTTACATCCGATATTGCACCATATTTTCCATCATTTGGTACATCCAAATTTTCATTATTTTTAACATAATTTCTTGCATCCAATTCCACACCATTTTGAGCATCCAAATTTACATCTATATTTGCATCATATGTTAAGTGATGTTTTGTTTCAGCCTTTGTATCCCATTTTGTGTCTAATGTTACATTCAGTGTTGACCCATTTTTTACGTCTACTTTTGCATTCATTTTTACACCAAATTTTCCATCACTTTTGGCATCTACAATTGCATCTCAATTTGCATCCAATTTTGAGCTATTTTTACACCCTTTTTATGTCTTCACTATTGCACTATTATTTATGTCCATTTTTTCATCCAATTTTTCATCCCTTTTGGGTTATAATTTTACATCATTTTCACCACCCAAACTTTCATGCTTTTTTCACCTTATTTTGTGCCCATATTTTCCTCTCATTTTGTTTATATGTTTGAGTCTAAATTTGCATTTGATTATGCATCATTTTTGGCATCCAATATGGTGTCCCTGGTGTCACCCATTTTTTAGCCTCATTGTACGTTTGAAGGTTGAAATAGTGACACGTGTCATACCATAAAAATGTGCTCTACTGAATCAATATATAATTAGGAAATTGTGGGATATTGTGTATACTCTTTCTCCAAGAATCCAAACTTGGTATGACGTATTGGGTTGGAAAGAATACTTACAGATCTACTACAGGACATAATTTCAGATCTTGGAGATTCGAAATTACATAGATACAAAAATTCCAATATGGAGCTCATAAAAAGAAAGAAAAAGGTGTGTATTTTTAAAAAATTTCATAACTTTTGTTTGGAAAATCCATTTGATGTGATTCAGAGAGCATAGTGAAGCATGAATATCATTTGATTCCAAACTGAATCGAAGCATGAAAACGGAAACCCCTTGTGAGGAACCAAAAATCTCTTCTATGACAGATGAAGGAGAGGATGAAATTCAACATGATATATCAAAATTACGACACCAAGTGCAACAAATTTCGCTCTCGCAAAGAGTAGACAAAAATGAAATGGAAGCTAAGATGAATTGTTTGAATAATGGATTGAAATCAGACATGGAAGGTTTGAAGGATGGTTTAAAAATATACATGGAAGGTTTGAAAGAAGGTTTGACAAAATTGCTTCAAGAAATGTTTCCTAATGGCGAGAAGATATGAGATGAAACTCATGATGAGAATAATAGAAATGTTAATCATGATTTCATAGGATCTAAAATTGGATTGAAGACCCACCATATTCCAAAGATAAATATGATAAATTTTAATGGCAAGGATCCGGTAACATTGATACTACAAATGTAGCAATATGTTTATCTCAATAATGTGAAACACACACAAAAGTTATGCATTACAATTTTATATTTAGAACCCAATCAGTTTGTATGGTAACAATGGATTTGTTCTCGTAAACCACTTGTCACTTGGTCAATTTTTACAGAGGAAATGATAGCACATTATGATGATACAAAGAGAAACACCTATTTTATCCAATTGATAAATCTCAAACAAAAAGTTTCAATGGTGAAGCATATTCAGGATTTTCCAAAAATGAATATAAGGGTAAATGATATTCCATAGGAACATAGGATTGAGGTCTTCATAGGGATTTTAAAGGATAACATCCAACATGAGGTTCACCTTTGGGAACTTGAATCATTAGAGAAAGTATTTAGGGTGGAAAGAAAAGTTGAAAGCAAAATTATGGCAACAAGGAAGTTATAACAACATTGATTAAAATTCCACGTAAATATATATATATAAAGCCATGGTGTTGGGACATGTATTCGAATATGAATGGTGGGCAAGATATCCTAATGGGTGTTCATTTTGTGTATTATGGATAAAGGAAATTTGAAAAGGAAATGGAAAAGGCTTTGGAAACGAAAAATGGCATTTTTGACACATGTATTTATGAAAATAATGGAAATTAGGAGAAAATGAAGGTGAAAGGACATAGTTTGCATGTGAGGAGGAAATTGAAAGAAAATAATGGAAATTGAAGAAAATAGAGGCCTCATTAATAAAACGATTTCTGAGGATCAGTTGGCAAGCTTGGTAAATTTAGTTTTGGAGCTCTCTCATTATTCCCTCTCTCTCTCCCTCTTGGATACAAAGTTTTCTTGGAGCATGTTTGCATTGGATCAAGAAAGGAAAAGAAGGCAAGAGGGAGCAAAGATCAAGTAGGGAAAGGAAGGATCAAGTAGTTACAACAAGATTCTTTGCAGGTATTATTTTTCATGTGATATTTCCTTGCTATATTTGGCATGCATCGTGTTGCATGTGATTTTTCTCTATCATCGCATGGATTTTTCTATAGTTGGCAGTTTTTTCATCCTAGCCTTGCCATTTCCTGATAGCCTTAATGAGATGTGTTCTCATACTTTGGTTGAGTTAGATTGCTGGATGGATTCAAAGCTAAGTGGGATGGATCTTTGAAATGACAAACACATGTCCTAGTGGTCCATCAACTGAACTATGGATCATGATAAAGCCACTAGCGTGGTAACCCCTGAGCCAAACTGTGTGTTATGGTAAAGCCAGCATTGTGTGCCTCAGTGGGTCTAGGAATACTTTCCAGTGAAAGGCGAGATATATGGTAAACCTGAGAGGTAGATTTCTCCACTTTGGGCCTAGTAGTACCCAGATGAGATGTATGGTATAACCTAGAGAGTGGGTCTTGGTGTAGGGCCTAGTGATCCCTAGATAAGACTGTGGATTACAGTGAATCCTGAGAAACTATGAGGCACTCAAATTACTCACAGTGTAGGTGGAGGACATCCATATAATTCATTATTGTTTGGTTGTTTTTGGCTGGATATGAGTCCCAAATTCATGCTTGAAATATGGCACCGGGGTGATTTGCTGAAGAAATATTTAGCCCAGCCAATCTATGGTTGGGTGGAAGATGGTAGTCCCATCTCGAGTTTAGATTTTGAATCATTAATGAGAGGATATTTTTCCTTGTATTTCTATGAGTATTATACTAATTTATATGTGGATCATATGGTTTTGATTTCATTGGTATTTTTGTTGCTATTATACTAGTTATGTATGTGTTTCATGACAGTGGTTATGTATGATTCTCATCATGTTTTTACTTGTAAATGAATGGAAAATGTATCTATGACCTAATAGATTATAATGTGGAAAATTATATGAAGGAGCAATGGTTCTTAATTATTCTCTGATAAGTATTAGATATCTATGCTTAAATCTATTATTTACACCTATAGATTACATATTTGTGATATGTTTGACGAATTGCATGTCATGGCTAGTAGGGGTCTGGTTAAGTGCTTGTTCAACTATTTTCTTTTGCATCATTTTTTCCATGTTATTTTACTATTATGGAGATGTCATTTAATTCTGGGAAGTGACTTGGGCTCTAGGCCTAGAAAAGTGGCTCAAAAACTAGGGATGCTAGCACAACACTAAGCAAAATATTATGTGACGCCATGTCTTGAGAGCATCCAAAGCCTCCTAGATGATGGAAAGCCTATAACATGAGAGCATCCAGAAATCAAGTGGTCAAAAACTTCAGCGGGACCCAAGGTCTAGCTACCTGAGTAGTTGGGATGGTTCCTAAGAGTTCTATAATTTATGTGGAAGGCTTGTATGTTGTGTTGCTATCAATGCCACTTCATTAAGGTAACATAGGATGTTGAATCTAATCATAATATCCTCTCATAACATATCTACCCTAGTTGTCTGGTTACTTGGGTAGATGTGGGAGGCGGGTTTTATAGAAGCCTACCACTCACAATTATAAAGATGGAAGTGTTGATGCTCCTAGCCTTCCACACCCTACAAGTTTGACACCACAATAATTGGAAGAAAAAGAGAAAAAGAGCTTTGTTACAGTTGTGATAGAAAATAGACTAAAGGTCATAAGTGTGCCAAGAAGAAATTATTTTACATATATTGTGAAGAGGAGGAATAAAAGGAATAAGAAATGTCAAAAGAAGAGGATACGCACTAGGAACCAATCCTAGAGAAAGAAGAAATGAATCTGACCATATCTTGTAATGCATTGGTAGGAATTACCACTCCTCAAACTCTCAAGATAGAAGTACATATCAAGAAGAAAACGTTGATGTTGTAGATTTATTCAGGTAGTACGGTCCATAATTTTATTCATTGTAAGATATCCAAGGAATTGAATTGCTTCCTATAACTAGCACCAAAGTGTCAGGTTATGGTTGTAAATGGAGGAATTATAAATTTCTCTAGGAAGTTCCATAATATGAATATAACCATGGGGGAATATGTATTTAATAGGACAATTCTTTCCATTCCAATGGGTGGTATTGATGTTATTCTAGGAGTTGAAAGGTTACAATCTTTGGGTACGATAGATTTTAATTTAAAAAAACATTTTTTGAATTTTTTTGGAAGGAAAGGACATGTAATCAACTGTATTGCAGGGAAACAAGAAAGATAATTAGTTCTAGTGTCATGAAAAATATTGTAAGGAAGTAAAAATGGGATGTAATTTCACAATTATGCTCATTAGATATTCAAAGATCGAAATCATTTGTTTCTCCAGATCTCCAAAAATTATTGGGCAATAATTCCAAGGTATTTGAGAGTCCTAAAGACATCTAACCTATTCATGATCATAATCTTGTGATTCATTTAATTCTAGGAAGTGCTCCTCCAAGCATTAGGGCTTACAGATGTCCCTATGCCCAAAATATTGAAATTGAATGTATGGTTACATAAATGCTAGAGGCAGGTATAATTCAACTTAGTCGAGTTATTTCTGTCCTCTAGTAGTACTGGTGCATAAGAAGGATGAATCATGGCACATGTCTATAGATTATAGGTAGCTCAACAAACTCACTATTAAAGACAAATTTCACATTCTTGTCACTGATGAAATGTTTGATTAATTGCATGGAGAAATCTACTTCATCAAGCTGTATCTTCATTAAGGATATGATAAAATTAGAATGAATACTCAAGACTTTCTGAAAACAACATTTAGAACTCTTGAGGGTTGTTATGAATATTTGGTCATGCCTTTTGGACTTACCAACGCACGTTCTACATTTCATAGTTTGATGAATTCCATTTTCAAACCCTTAGAAAATTTGAATTAGTATTTTTTCATGATATAATAATCTACAACAAGTCTTGGAAGGATCATGTTCAACATGCTGAAAGGGTGCTCAAATTATTAGAGGAGAAACAATTATATGCAAAAACCTCCAAATGTTTCTTTGCAGTACAAGAAGTGGAATATATGTTTCATATTATATCTCATGAGGGTGTTAAGGTAGACCTTAACAAAATTAACGTCGTTAAGGAATGGAAAATCCCAACAATCATAAAGAATCTTCGAGGATTTCTTGGTTTGATAGGGTATTATCGTAATGTTGTTAGGAATTTTGGGAGAATAGAAACACGTATAACAACATTAATGAAGAAAGATACATTTTCTTCGAATTCAGAAGCAACTAAGTCATTTTAACATATTAAAGAAACAATGTGCCAAGCATTGGCCTTAGCTATGCCAAACTTGACAAAAACCTTTATTGTGAAATTTGATGCCTTAGGAAATGGAATTGGTGTTGTTTTAATGCAAGAAGGAAGACCCATTTGTTTTTAAATTCATCCAAAGTATTTAAGCGAACCTATTTTGAGAAGGAAATGTTGGTGATACTACATGGACTAAAGAAATGGTGACCTTACCAAATGGGAAGACACTTCAAGGTAAAAACAAATAATGATAGTCCTAAATACTGTTTGGAACAAAGATTGTCTTGAGAAGAGTATAAAAATGGGTCACAAATATGTTGTGTTATGACTTTGAAATATTCTACAAAAAAGGAAAGCAAAAGGTTGTTATAGATGCACTCTCAAGACAGGATGAGGGTATGGAAGGATTTATTTGTGCCATTTCTATTATATAACCATATTAGATAACCAAAGTAAGGGATCAATGGAATAATGATCAGGAAGTGTGGATGCTCATTCAAAAGCTGCAACAAGATCCCAGTATGTCTAATACATTTAGCTGGAAAAATGATTCATTTTGGTACAAATATCACTTTTATATTTGTAAGAATTCACAACTCAAACAAAACACTCTTTTGGAATTGCACACCTCTCCCTCAGGAGCACACTCAGGAGTTTTAAAATCTTACCACAGGGTCAAGAACGAAGTTTTTTGGGAAGGCCTTACATGTTATTTTCAAAATTTCATGGCAAAATGTTTGGTTTTCCAACAAAATAAAGTTGAGACAATTTAGACCCTAGGTTTTTCACAACCTTTATCCATTCCAAGTCAACGTTGGTAGGAGGTTTCAATGGATTGTATCATAGGTTTACCCAAGTCTCAAGGAAAGAGTGTCATCATGGTGGTAATTGATAGACTTACCAAGTATGCACATATTTGTGCATTATCTCATCCATTTAAAGCTAGCACAATTGATATTTCATTTATGGAAAAAATTCAAAAGCTACATGGAAACCCAAAGATTATTATAAGTGACACAGATCCCATTTTCACGAGAAATGTTTTGGACGAAATTATTTTCATCCAAAATTGAATGAAATAATAGGTAGATCAACATCATGGAGAAATATCTTTTGATGTAGGTGACTAGGTATTTCTAGGAATACAACCATACAACGAAACTCCCCTCAGTCAATCTAAGAAGGATAATAAATTATCACCAAATTACTATGTTCCTTAAAGGTGTTGCAAAATATTTGTACTATGGCATAGAAATTGGAGCTTCCTACATATTCCCGAGTGCATCTAGTTTTCCATCTTTCATCCTTAAATAAGGTTATAGGTGACTAGATCCCAGTTCAAACAATATTACTAGAATTTATGGAGGAAGGAAAAATCATATTGGAACCTGAATTAGTCACAAAAACAGGAACCTCACAGCTACACAATTGATCAATTTCAGAGTATCTCATCAAGTGGAAGAACCTACCTGTTAAATATTCCACATGGGAGGATGAGAATATTATATAGAAACATCCAAAACTACTGAGGAGTTTAGGACAACACATTTTTAAAGGAGGGGGGCATGTTAGGTCCCTATACTACTAGTGTGTCCCCATATTGTTATTATTGCGCCCCATAGAAGCCTAGCATTGTTATTATTGTGGCCTTACATTAATATTGTTATATAGGAAATGATTATATTATGAGCCCTTAGAATCCTATATATAGGAAGGAGATCTTTTCATTTGTATCATCTAAAAATTGTTCACTTATGTAATGTAAAGGATGTTTCCCTCTCGAAGAAGATAATTTTGAAGTCATTGATCTATCTCTTTTTTTATCTAGTTACATAACAAGAGATGTGCAATTATGTTAGAAATATGAGTGTAATATTTATGGCTCAACACACTAACATGTATCTTTAATTTATTTTTCATCATGGCTAAGATCATCGTTCGATCATTTATTATCATTCGTTTAAATAATAGGGAGAGGATACAAACAACCTAGTAAAAACTGTACATGTAGGCTCATTAAACCCTTGGCAGAGCCCTTCTTGTGTGTAATAACACCACAACTTGCATTTTATTCAATCATCTTGTGATATTTTTATCTCCATTATAAATTTTTTTATGCCTAAGGGAACATATCTCATGCATATCTTTTGTAGCACACTTGTGCTTGTGCCTATCTAATGCACTATGGTTATCTCTCTCTAACACAATTGTGTGAGTTCAATAGAATTCATAAATACTTGAGGACAATGCTAGAATCTATGGCTAAATTATTTCCACATTCTTATATGTTAGCCTTTAAATGGTTTGAAAACCTTCCCAAGAACTCTATAGCTACTTTTGATGAAATATGTGATAAGTTTTTAGGAATGTATTCTCTTAAAAAATTGATGTATTTGAAGTGGTTTGTATTATATAATTAAAGCAAGGAAAGTGGGAAGTTATGACCTATTCAATTCATGGATTATAATTTTCATTATCTAGATGTGAGACCAAGTTCTCTCTACATGAGCTTACAAAAATATTCATAGAAGCTGTAAGAGAACATTTACAACCAAAATGTAATAATAATAAATATATAACCTATTAGGATGATATCAATAATGCATTGGAATTATAAAATATCAACATTAGACATCACCTAATAACTTATTATCCTCATATTATACCGAGTGAAGTAGATTCTCTCGTAGGTGACCCAAAATCAAGAGTGACTAAGAAAAAAGGAAACACACAGGACATAAATGTTGTAGGGGATGGCCTTATCGATTTAGTGCATGAAGTTATTGTTGTGACTTATTCCACTCATGATAATCCACCCATAAAGAGAGTTTTGAAAAGGAAGGATCAACCATCTTATTCAAAGCCTCTACCTATACAACCATGCACTCAATATCTACCACCACTAATTGAGCCATATCCACCATAACTATTTGAACAACATTCTGACAAACTTAAAAGGAATCCAGTTCTTATTTTCCCTTTCATCCTATTAAGTATCAAAATTATAATAAGATATCAAGGCATTTTATGGAATAATGTGTTATATACTAAATATTGAAGCACTTAATAGAAGAATAGTCACTTCAAAGGAGACTTATGCC
>APFE031747637.1:173553-249212 GCA_000404065.3 Pinus taeda
AGAGAGAGAGAGAGAGAGAGAGAGAGAGAGAGAGAGAGAGATGGGGGAAGAGAGAGGAAGGTAGGAGAGAAAAGGGAGAGAGAGAAAGGATGAGAGAGAGGACTTGCAAGAGAGGAGAGAGGGAGGGATGTTGAGATGGATTTGGAGGGGGGGAGAGGGAGGGAAGAAGAAATACATTAGTCAGAAGCGAAGAGAGAGGGAGTGACGAGGGAGAGATGGAGAGAGAGACTGTATGTTTATAGGTGAGATAAAGGGAAGGGGAGAGAAGGAGAGAGGGATATAGTAACATATTTGGGCATAGAGAGAGAGTATGTTTACGAGTGAGATTGAGAGAAGGGGGAGAGAAGGGGAGAGGGATGTAGTGACATATTTGGACATAGTGAGAGAGAGTGGTGGGGCAAGAGAGAGCGAGGTAGGAGACAAAGGGGGACAGAGGGAGGGATAGGGATATGCAGTTGGAGAGGGAGAGAGGGAGGGAAGAAGAAATACAAAAAGAGTGAGAAGTGGAGAGAGAGGTGGTGACTAGCCAGATATGGAGAGAGAGTGTGTATCTTTGGGTATGAGATAAAGAGACAACGAAGGAGAGATGGGGAGAATGGGGGAGAGAAAGAGAGAGGAAGGAGGTAGGGATATAATAACAAATTTGGAGGATGAAAATAGAAGGGGAGAGAGAGAGAGAGAATAGGAGAGAGTGGAAGAAAGAGAGAAAAGTGGAGGTAGAGAGCACAATAGGAGGGAAGAGAGATAGAAGTGTGTCAGAGGGAGTGTAGGTGTGAAGAGAGAGAAAGAGAGGGGGAGAGAATGAGGCAGGGATATATAGATATATTGGAGAAAGAGGCTATATATTTTGTGGGTGATACAAAGAGGCAAAGGGAGATAGTGATAGACATTGAAAATGAAGAGATGTAAGAAGAGAGAGATGGAGAGAGGGAGGGAGGGATAGAGAGATTGATAAATATGGAGTAAGAGAGCATGATTTGTTTGGAGGGTTGAGATAGAGAGACAAATAAGGAGAGATGGAGGGAGATATAGATATAGATGGATGAGGGAGGGAGGGAATAATATTTCTTTCACTATATGCATTGATTTCAGTGTATATGGTGGTTTCTAATATTATTCGAATGCTTGCACTAGATGCAAATGTGAATGAAAAAGTGAAAGAAAATCTGGTTTGTAACGATAGGTGAAAGATATGGCACAAATTATGGCACAACAAAAGTGGATGTAAAATTCAATGTAGAAATAGACACAACAAAATATGCAAACTTGGATGAAAAACAAGATGAAAGAAAGGATGTAAAATTGGATGCAAACATTGGTGCAACAAGAGAAACAATATTGGATGAAAAATGTATGCAAGGTAAATAGATGAAAAAGTATATACAAAATGACACAAAAAACCCAATGCATAAACCTGACATAAAATTGGATTCAAAAAGAGATGTAATATTTGATGAAAATATTGGATGGAAAAGAGGGTGTGAACATGGATGAATTGGAAGTAAACGTGGGTACAATAATAAGTTAAAAACATGGTGAAAATTGTGCCACGACAAAGGTGGATGTAATGATAGATGCAAAAAAAAGAAATATTTGATCTAAATGAAGATGAAAAAAGGGATGAAAAGGTGGACGTAAACATGGGTTAAAAAGTGAATGAAAAATTGGATGTAGAAGTGGATGCAACAAAAGTTGATGTAAAAGTAGTTGAAAAATGAGACACAAAACCCGATGAAAATATTGACACAAAAATGGATACAAAAAAGGATGAAAATCAGATATAAAAGTGGATGAAAACCTAGATGAAAATGAGGATGCAAATATGGATGTAGAATTAGAAGAAACAATGGGTGCAAATGGAGGTACCAAACTAAGCACAAATTGTGGCACAATAGAATTGGATATTGTTAGCGCTCAAATCTACCTTAGGCTGAAATAAGATAAAACTCAAGGCTACATCAAACCACGCTCAGCCTCCTAGCTAGCCCTATGAGGACAGGAGAGGGCTCTCTCCAGGTCAATATCGGCAAAAGGTAATCAATGAGGCTCGAGACGACTAAATTGGTAATTTATTTTAGGCTAGGTATGAAGTATAAGGAGTTTGAAATTGATTTTTTGGAGTTTTGTTGAATCTAAGGGAAAGGCAAATTTGGGTTCGGGGATGTGACACAGTTTTTGCAGAGGTCTACTTGGGGAAAGGTAGGTGATTGGCTTGATGCTTTTAAAGAGAATGAATGGCTAGATCTGACTGGTGAGAAGTTAAGGAGAGCAAGAAACTTACAAGGATTCTCCATAAATAGATGAAAACATGGAAAATCAAACAAACTTAAAGGTATAGCATAACAAATTATGGATTCTACCTTAACACTTCATTTGTTCAATTGTAGAAGATAAGAGAAGGTAAACGATACACATAAACAACTTACAAATACTGAAAGAAGCACACCATCAACAGATAAAGCCACATGAATCCCAAACAGTGCTACAAAACCGTGGTCTTTCCTTTGCCAAAAATGGAGATAAAATATGTACAATAGAGTGTCAAGCATTTTCCAAGAGTCCAACCCTGAAAATGACTTAGAAAATACATAATATAGGCAAGCCAACCCATTCCCTTGCCTTTAGGGGTCGAGCTCATCATCCTAGGAGCTGTTTCAACCAACTCTAAACAAAGCACTACAATCTAGGCAGTCAAGACAACTTGCCTCTATAAGGTAGGAAACCAATTCATTCATTAAATTTTCACTCTTTGGTGAATGAATCTTCTAGAACAAGTAACTAAGTGTCAAAATTACATCATTTTTAATGAATTACATCAAGAGGAGTCAAAAATTACATCACAAATCAAAACTTGTCAAACTTGCTGCATTCCTGAGCTGAAGGATGAAGAATTGGCCAAAAAGCATTATGCGCCACGCGCCTGAGTCCTATGCACCGTGTGCCTTCCAACCTTCTTTTGGGGCACTTCCCAACATCCAAATCAAACTCACAATAGCTGGTTCGAAAGCCTTGGATGTCTGCTATCCAGCCCAAGTGGAAATTTTCAATTTGGAGCTCATTTCCCCCCTCAAAATGTCATTCTCCTGGAAGTACGTCCTGTTGGTGCAAAAGGTGGTAGAAAGGTGATTTTCATGGTGTTTTTGAGCCTTTTGATCAGCCAGAAATTGATGAAATACTTTGGAAATAGTTGAGCATGCATAATTTATCATGACAAACCCAAAAATGTAAAGTTTTCCTCCAGCAAGTGTCCCAATCTTAAGCGTGTGCGTCGACGTGCTACGCGTTGAACCAAAAAACCTATTTTTAGGACAAAATTTTCAAAAGGACACAAATTTCTCCGAATTTGCTCAAATTCGGAGTGAAGACCCTCCATCATGTATTGTGCCCCGCCAATGAAGCCTCAGCCAAATTTGGAGTGGATTGGGCTTTTTTCGCCGTTTTAGTGCTGTGCTCAATCACCTCTTTAGAATCTTCATTTTTGCTTTGCAGACATGCATACGAGCCCAATAATGAGTTTTCATATGATGAAGCATGTCTTTGTCTCTGTTTGCCTTTGCCAACAATTTCTCCAGATGAGTGTTCACACGGATGAGCATAGACTCTCGATCAATCGGTGTCATATCACCGGGTCTCTTTTGGGCCAATTCTCGATCCTCGCGGATTTGCTGCAGCTCATAAAGTGTATGTTCATCCTCTAACTATTTTTTATGCTGCTCCAGGTAGTTTATCTCCTTTAGCTCCAAACTAGGAGAGCTCGCATCAACATCAATGATAGTGAAATCCGTGTCCCGGCCTCCTGAAGGACCCTCATCATGCATAGGCCTCTTGCCCCTGTCCTGAATCTATACCTGTGCTGAAGAAGAAGGCGAGACCCCTTCCACATGATGTGGAGATAATACTCACTCTGCTGATGGAATCAACGAGACCCCTTCCACCCCGGGTGCAGATAGTACTTGTCGTGTAGATGCAAATAAGGCCCTGTGGCCTCGCTGGTATGTCACATACGGTGGAGCACTTATATGCTTGGTCTCAGGAATGTCTGGCTGGTGTAAAGGTGCTCCCTCATCATGAACTATCTCGGGAAGCGACTGTGGCACTGAGAAGAAGTCACGGGAGATGAAATTCTCCCAAGTAATACCCTGCTATGTCAACTGATGTATCACTACGATTTTGATCAGCGCGTAATGATATATACTTCTATGCTACTGTGGTGGGGTATTCCTTTGTACTAAAGTCACCATTCTATCTATGTTGCGACACATGAAGTACGAAATGTTCATCATACGTACCCTCATGAAATGCATCAACAAACGGACATGGTACGCATAAAGACGCGAGAATCTACCCTCGCAACTGAAATACCGAATGATGAGTTTCATCAATGGTGCAAACTCATCCCTCAGGAATCTGAAAGGAAAAATTGTGCTCAAGTGTCTCATATACCCAGGTTTGATGTATGGCTCATAGTAGAATTTATCTAATTGCTGGCGTTTGCTCCATTCCTCTCCTACATTTGGTATCCCAGTGGCCTGAGCAATAGTCTCTAGTGACAAGGTGAAATTTACTCCGGCGAGGTTTACATGGCCATCATGTAAATGTAAAACAAATAAACGAACTAGTTCATGATGATGCTGGGTTTGTGAGATCATCTCACAGTATTGGAAACATGATCGACACTGAAAAGAATCCATTGCAAGCGGGCAAGCCTGCAATTGAGCCAAAGAAGTAGGCTCCTCCCTGACATGCTGACCACCTTTGCCACTTTTGTGAAACCTCCATTGCACATTAACCTCAACTGTAGAATCATTGTCATACTCCTACTCGTAGACTGAATCCGTCTCTGACATGACTTTGAAAACAAGATAGCTGGAATATATATGCTGATATATAAAACTGTGTACAATTGAATGCAAACTGCTCTTTGCTCTAACAATGTTGTGACCAAGGGGAAACAAATTCACAAGTGAATATTAGGAAAGGGAAAACATTAGGGAATTAGGGACTTTGGAAATAAAATGTAATTAGGGAAGGAAGGGGAAATGTAAATATTGGATTGGGTTTTGGGATATTAGGTAGGATTAATGCGTTTTTAATAGAGGTGGGGGACTAGGATTTCAGGGATTGTAGTGTAGGATTAATGAGGGAATTAATGGGGAAGAATCATGGGTGAATTTGGGAATGAGGAACCAAGGGAAATGGGGAAAAATACAACCTTGGTTACACACTGTTTTCAAACCCTACAACACTTTTTATATTGAAAAAAGGAGGGCTTTCAAACTTGGATCCCCACGGCAAACATTCACGAACCCATCACATTCACCATTAAAAACCAAGCAAAGGAAATGGAGGCGAGCCTACCTGACAATTTTATGTGAAGACGAGGCGATTTGATGAGCTTTCGAACTAGTTTCGGGCTCCAAACTATAAGCGCCGCACGCCTTGCCCAGTGCGCCGCACACGTGTAAATTAACACTGGTGCTTTGTGCCCAGTGCGCCACGTGCAGCCAATGCGCTGCACGCCTAACCCAGTGCGTCGCGTGCCTGAAAGTTGCACTGTTCTCCACTCAAACTCACAAATTCACCTTGGAACGATTTTTCTCCACTCTTGGCATGTACAATGATTTGAAATTTCATTGAAATATCTTTATAAAGACTCCAATTTGATTTTTGCTTGGTCCATAACCCACTTTGTAATGTTTTGTCTTTGACACTTTTTCAGGATTAATAGACTTCTGACTTTTTGGTTTCCTCCTTAAATTTGGTTGAAATAATGATTTTCTTTGGCAATTTTTTGCAGGGATAGTTGTGATATGATCTGGCAAAGGAGACCAAGGCTGCGCCTGGATAATTCAAGAACTGAAATTTTTGAAAATTTATTACAAAAATGAAATTTCGACTTATCTTGAAAACAAAGTTTTGAAGAGAAGTCCTAATCTATCCGTATAATGATAAAAATCTTTGAGATAACCACCTATCGAGGACCTCCCTCTAGCCTACTAGCTTTATTAGACTTTGCAAAACCAAATTGACTTAACCCTAGACCCAATGATCGAGAACACTTGTCATGACCTAGAAATATGACCTTTCAAGACTTGATTTTTATGAACAGACCTGAACCAACAGCGCCAAACACGAGGGGAATGAGTGACACAAACCATTCCGTTAGATTTATGGCATGCCTAACGGAATGCAACTGATCGAAACTGATGGGACACCTAAACATGAAATGCAAAAAAGAGTTTTGATCTCTGACGGAGGGATAACTAGACCGACTCTAACATTGGCTCCAATGGGGATGGTAGCTCCTTAGAGATGCCAAGAATAACAGATTTCTGTAAGAGCTAGACAGTGCCTTCATCCATTGGGCTATGGAGTCATTATTCCAACACAAAATTTTGACAATTTGACTAAAAATCAAAAACCACTTTGACCAAAACTAACCCAAAACTAAAAGGACTAATACACTTCAAACCAACTAACCTCCATTTTCAGAATTATAGCCTTCACTGCAGGCCCCGGACTGAATATGAGAAGTTAGTACACATGTGCAATAAAATAGAAGTGAAATGATATGTACAATGAAGATGAAATGAGCATAAAATACTCAGAAGTGGTATCGCTTTAGCAACCGACCATTAATCGACCCTCCAGGACACTCATCTCCATTCATTTCTTTGAGAAGAAAAGCGTTTTGGCCACGATACACTACAATCTTGTAAGGACCCTTCCATAAGTTTTCAAATTTTTCGTGATTTCCTTTGTTTTCATGTCGGGCATCCCACCTCAAAACTACCTCATTTAGCTGAAATGTGTCTGCTTTTGCCTTTCGGTCATAAATCTTTTTGATGCACTCCTGCAACTTGAAAGTATTTTGAAATACCTCCTCCCGTGTCTGCTATAAATGAATCATCTGATTAATCCTTCTCTTTATAGGATCTTCCTCACTACCGACTTCCTGAAGCAATTTGACTACCGGGACAACAAGTGAAGTAGGAAAAATTGTGTCTGTCCCGTACACCAACTCGAAAGGAGACATGCCAATAGACTTTTTCTGACTCACCCTGTCAGCCCATAGTGCATTTACTAATTTCTTGTGCCAACCCTTTTTACTAATTTCCAGCAATTTCTTAATGATATTAACCAAATATTTATTAGATGACTCCGCCAATCCATTTCCCTGAGGATGGTATGCGGTTGAATGTCCCAAGCTAATATTGTACATATAGAAAAATTCAACCATCCTTTTTGACTTGAATTCCGTTGCATTATCTGTGATTAACTTACTTGGACACCCAAAACGTGACAAAATATTGGTTTCAAGAAAAGAGACGATTACCGCATCCGTGGCTTTTCGAGTAGGAATCGCTTCAATCCATTTTGTGAAGTAGTCCGTGGCCATCAATATCCATCTATGTTGTCCTGATGATGCCGGATGGATTTCCCCGATGAAATCCAATCCCCACTGCTGAAAAGGTGCACTAATTTCAATTGGTTTGAGAGGCAAAGGCTGTAGTTTCTGCTTCCCTTCAAAAATTTGGCATTCGTAACAATTCTTAATAGCCTTATATACATCTGAAAACAGTGAAGGCCAATAATAAACTGCCCTTAGAATTTTATTCGCTGTGGTTTTCCAAAACAGATGGCCTCCACAGTCTCCTCTATGAAAGTCTTCCACAACTCTTTTGGCTTCCTCCTCTACCAAACAATTCAATAACATTCCACCAGGGTCTTTCCAAAACAATGCAGAATCTAGTATGCAGAATTTTGCTGCTTTCAATTTCAATGTTCTACTCTTATTTCTAGGCATTCCGGGAGGTGAAGACAAATTCTGAAGTACATATAAAATGTGAGCATACCAAGGGGAAGAAAGAAACATGTCAGATACCTGAATTGATGAACTCTCCTCATCTTCATCGGACATGGCAGCAATCAAATTTATATCTAGAACCTGCAGATTCATTTCAACCATTAACTTGGCAAGTCCTTGTCCTCTGATTAGTTTGGTTGTTTTAATATCCACATCATACTCTAACAACGCAGCAATCCACTTACCTCGCCTGCCTTCTGGATTTTCCTGTACCAAAATATCTTTAACTGCTGCGTTAGGAACATAGGCTAGAATGTGGGAATGCAATATATACACATGGAAATATTTCAAGGCCTTTACAAGCGCAAGTGCTTGTTTTTCAATAATGTTGTATTTCAATGCTCCATCTCTTATAATCCGACTGAAAAAAGCAATGGGCTTTTCAACTCCTTCCCTTTTCTTCATTAATACAACTGCCAAAGTGTGCTCAAAAGCAAATGAGAACAAAATAAAGTCCTGCGTGTAGTCTGGGCTGATTAAAATAGGAGCTGAAGAAAGAGCTAATTTCACTAAATTGAATGATTTCACTACCTCTTCTATCCACTTTACCTGACTATCCTTTTTCAGCATGCTCATGATTTCTCTAAGATGTTCCGCTAGATTTGGAATGAAGCGACGCAAAAAATTCAGTTTACCATTAAAGGACTGTATTTCTTTCTTGTTTCGAGGTTGTTCAATTTGTTGAATGGCTTCAACACGTGCAGGGTCAAAATGGATGCCATCTTTCGATATGATGTGGCCAAGGAGCTCGCCCTCATCCATGGAAAAAAGACTCTTTTTTTGATTCAGCGAAATGCCATATTTTCTGCACTTTTGGAAGACAATTTTCAAATGGTATAAATGTTCTTCATTAGAATTTGAAAACACAGTTAAATAATCAAGGTAAACAACTAAAAATACATCTTTCTCGTTGGCGAAAGCGATGTCCATTGCACACTGAAAGGTGACTCCTGCATTCTTCAAACCAAACGACATTTTTGCATAATGAAGCATTCCCCACGGAGTGGTAAACGCAGTCTTGTCACGATCATCTTCATGCACTAGAATTTGATTATATCCTGAAGAGCCGTCAAGTAGTGACATCCTTGATGCTCCAACTACTCGCTGCAATATGTGGTCCATTTTTGGCAGCGGATAATTTTCTTTTAATGAAACCTTATTCAAATTTCTGAGGTCAATACATAAACGGATCTCACCTGTTTTCTTTCTCACGGGCACCAAATTTGATATCCCATCTGAAAATCGGATAGGCACAATGATTCCTAACTTATGCAATCCTTTTACCTCTTTTTCAATTGATGGTAGCAGCTTTGGATTGATTCTCCTCAACTTTTGACAAAAAGGCTTCTGATTTGATTTAATGGGAATAGTATGCTGAATGATATTAGTGGTATATGTTTTTAAATCTGAGTAATCCCATGCAAAAACATCATAAAATAAAGACAACAATTTCACATACTCTGCCTTTACCTTTGGTGATAATGACTTTGATAATTTTACCATCTTGGGATTCTCAGCTATCCCAATATTTATTTCTTCAACACCTTTTTCAGTTGGCCTCAATGTTCGTTTACGGGCTACATCATCTTGGCCGAAGAGTTCCTCCAAAGGGATCAATCCCTTAGGAATGAAATTATCTTTAAGTCGCAGTACTTCCATTTGATTTATTTGTATATCATCACTACCATCATCATGTTCTGTATCTAGGGAGGTATCTTTGAACTTACCCTTATTATGCAGAAAATGATTAATCTCTTCGTCATCCTGAAAGACTTGCCAACATCGCCGATTGTTTGGAACGGTGGGACGGTGTTTCACGTGAATCTCAAACTTGTTGCTGGAATTCATCATAATTTTTAAGTTTCTTTCTGCCTTAGCAAGTCCATCAGCAACACCATTTTGTATGCGAGGCACACATGTCAAGGTATGATCAGAAAATAACTTCAAAATATCTAAGACTGCATTTCGGTAAGCTCTCATGCGAGGATGCTTGGCCTGAAACTCACCCTTAACCTGCTTTATCACCAACTCTGAATCCCCATAGGCTGCAATCCTTTTCGCCTTCAGCTTTCTAAGGATCTTAAGGCCAGCAATTAGAGCTTCATATTCCGCTTCATTATTAGAACAGTCAAATGCTAGCTTGTAGGAATACACTCTCACTTTGCTTGGAACCTTATCCGTAGCAGAAAATGGACTACGAATCCAAACACCAATTCCAGCACCATCACTACCTACTGCGCCATCAAAATCCATGGTCCAAAGACCATCTTCATCCTCCTCTAAATGTTGAAATTGCACCGGCTCTATTTTTTCTGTTTGCTGCCCATTTTCTTTAGCTGATTGCTCCAGAGTAGTTTGCTTTTCTCTTCTTTCTTTTTGCAGAAATTCTCTAAAATTCTCAGTGATTTCTGGCATATCTTCCGCCTGAACTAATTGACTATCTAGATCATTAAAACTATCAACAAGCAACACAAACGACTCTAAATCGGTATGTACATAGTTTACCGGATGATTGATTGGCTTCTCTTTGTTAGTTATCATGTATTTCGTCTTCTGCTCTCGATATAACTTTCTCATTTGACCAAAGACTGGAATTGTTGCGTAAGAGAAATCTAGTTGTAGTGTACCTTTCAATTTTGCCCCCCAAGATCTTGAAAAGAGCATCCCAAATCGCGGAGGAATGTCCGCCACAACCACATCCATCAAGACATTCTTCGCTATGATTTGGTCTAAGCTAACAACCAAATCTTTGATGAGCCCGATACGCCTCACACAGCTGGAATCAAATGAATACAAATCATGATATCTCCTTGTAATGTCTAGTCCGAGCTTTTCCATGATCGCCTTTGGCATCAAATTGTGCGAAGCACCCGAATCAAACATAGCATTGTGCAATACATATTCATGCAATCTCAAACTGATATAAAAGGGAGGAACATCACTGTCAGGGGACTCACCATCTAATGCAGGCCCAAATATCAATTTTGGTTGATCATCTTCAACATTTACCGTGTCAAACATTGGATCAAAATTCAGAATTTTAGAGACTTGACCACGGTAGTTGCTGTTCTTCATGATTTTTGTCAAAGGAATGGATATTTTTAATTTGGAAATTTCATTTTACAAACTAAATGCTGAAGCTTTTTCGACTTCTTTGACCGGAACTTCCTTCTTATCCTTGATTATACTTGCCTGATTTGTCTTTTCTGCTGATGATATTTTACTAGCTGTGGGATCAATTGTCTCTTTTCCTTTCTTCTGTGGTATGGGTGAATCTGTCTTCGGTGCTGTAGCTTCTTTTATTTTCTGAATTGGAGTTATGGGCACATCTCGGTTTCTCAATGAGTACTGCTTCTGTTGAGTGGACAAGGCATTCAAATATTCTCTTTGGTAATCATCTAAATCTGCATCATTTGCTAAGATAAAATCTTCATCTTTCTAGGCGACTGAATTTTCTCCATACTCTTCATCCTCAGTGATGTAAATGGGCAGATCGTCGGCAGTAAAGAAGTGATTTAGGTCCCCTACTACATCAGCATCATCATCTGAGTCTTGACTCACAAAATTCTGCAAAAGAGGAGTCTTGATCTGCTGCTGGGCTGCTGACTCTTGTGCTCTTTGTTCACGCTGCTTAATTCTGAACTGTGGCTGTTGCTGGCCACGGTAATTTGGATTACGAATCTGCGTTTCTCATTTATCAAGGTTCATTCTTTTGAACATTTTTTCCATGTCATGAAGCCAAGGCGGTTCTGATGTAGATTCTTCCTTTATAGTCACTCTTTTCTCTGCTTTAACCCGTGCTTTCTTATCATTCATATTCGCCTCAACACTAACGACAATATTTTGCATATCTTCTAAGGTGGGCGGATCTCTGCCTCATAGTGAATAAGCCATTTCCGGATCAAAACCGTCCAGGAATTTAAGAAGAGCTGACTTTTTAGATGGTCTTAAGTCATCTGGAATTGCATTATACACTGCATTAAATCTGATAATATAATCCTGAATGGACTCACCAGGATTACGCTTGATGTTGGTATACTCTAAAGTGATTTGCAACAGATCTTTCTTCATTTCCCACCGATCTAGAAACAAAGTCTGAAGTTCCTGTAATGTATTGATACTCCTTGCTTGTAAAGCTCTAAACCATTTACGAACCTCTCCTCCAAAAGTCTTGGTAAACAATCTCATTGAAACATTTTCTGCATCAATTTCATGCAGGTCCAAAAAGTCTGTCATTCGAACAATATGCTGCTGAGCTGATATACTCTGTGGTGTGCCATCGAATATAGGAATCTTGCTCTTATAATCAGCAGGCATAGGATCCAAATTGGTTGGCAAAGCAAGGGGTGCAAATCTGGCAGCCATGGCTCTTGGTGGATTTGCATTCGGCCTTGGAGATGTTGGGGGAGTGGGTGCAACTGAGGTGTGAGGTGTATGAGGAGGAGTGTGCCGAGAAGATGCAGTTTTAGGCGTAGAAACAATGGATGAAGGCGAATTGATTGCAAACTTCTGATCATAAATAATAGGTTGCACAGGGATGGTAGGAATGAAAGGCGGTTCAGTAGGATCTCTAGAGGTGGATGCCGTAATGGATGATCCAATGGTAGCAGATGTAGTTTCTAGAAAATCAATGATATTCGTAACCTCAATTCTAGTTTGGAGCTGTCTTAAAATGAAATTCTCAATAGACTTGTTAGACTTTTCGATTTGAAGAGCGGCAACGAAATCAGGATTTGGAACTATAGAATCAAGAGCATTTTCAGACTTGGTTTTGAACAATGACAGTTCAAACTTCTCATCAAAAGCAAGTTCTTCGAGATATTCAAAAATTACAGGACATGAATGAGATTTAATCACGGGAGTCGCAGAGCTTTCTTGAAGAAGGACTTTTCGAATCAAGTTTGGATTTTCATAGATAGGGGGTGGATTAGGATCTGGATTAGCTCTAGTATGTCTTCTTGAAGCCAGTGTGTTTTGTCAAAAGATTGAAGGAATATAAGTAATTCAGCCTATCGACTTCTAGACTCAATCATCCAAAGGTCTAGAACGAACAAGTTTACTGGGGTGATTTGAAAATCTAGTGCTCACAAGCTAACCGGAGATCAACTAAAGCAGCGTTTATCTACTTCCGCTTATGCATGGCAAAAGCGTTTCGAAAGCTACCTGGCATGACTTCAGACTCCATCTAAGACTCATGAAACAAACACATCAACATGCAAACCATTGAGATTTCCGTCCCCAGTATGGTCGCCACTATGTTAGCGCTCAAATCTACCTTAGGCTGAAATAAGGTAAAACTCAAGGCTACATCAAACCACGCTCAGCCTCGTAGCTAGCCCTACGAGGACAGGAGGGGGCTCTCTCCGGGTCAATCTCGGCAAAAGGTAATCAATGAGGCTTGAGATGACTAAATTGGTAATTAATTTTAGGCTAGGTATGAAGTATAAGGAGTTGGAAACTGATTTTTTGGAGTTTTGTTGAATCTAAGGGAAAGACAATTTTGGGTGCAGGGATGAGACACAGCTTTTTGCAGAGGTCTATTTGGGGCAAGGTAGGCGATTGTCTTGATGCTTTTAAAGAGAATGAATGGCAAGATCTGACTGGTGAGAAGTTAAGGAGAGCAAGCAACTTTCAAGGATTTTCCATAAACAGATGAAAACATGGAAAATCAAACAAACTTAAAGGCAGAGCATAACAAATTATGGATTCTACCTTAACACTTCATTTGTTCAATTGCAGAAGATAAGAGAAGGAAAATGATACACATAAACAAATTACAAATACTGAAAGAAGCACACCATCGACACATAAAGCCACATGAATCCCAAACAGTGTTGCAAAACCCTGGTCTTTCCTTTGCCAAAAATGCAGATAAAATATGTACAATAGAGTGTCAAGCTTTTCCCAAGAGTCCAACCCTGAAAATGACTTAGAAAATACATAATATAGGAAAGCCAACCCATTCCCTTGCCTCTAGGGGTCGAGCTCATCATCCTAGGAGCTGTTTCAACCAACTCTAAAGAAATCCCTACAATCTAGGCAGTCAAAACAACTTGCCTCTATAAGGTAGGAAACCAATTCATTCATTAAATTTTCACTCTTTGGTGAATGAATCTTCTAGAACAAGTAACTAAGTGTCAAAATTACATCATGTTTAATCAATTACATTAAGAGGAGTCAAAAATTACATCACAAATCAAAACTAGTCAAACTGGCTGCATTCCTGAGCTAAAAGATGAAAAATTGGCCAAAAAGCACTATGCGCCGCAGGCCTGAGCCCTATGCACCGTGTGCTTTTAACCCTGCTTTTGGGGCACTTCCCGACATAAAAATAAAGCTCACAATAGCTGGTTGGAAAGACCTAGATGTCTTCTATCTAGCCCAAGTGGAATTTTTCAATTTGGAGCTCATTTTCCCCCTCAAAATGTCATTCTCCCAGAAGTACTTCCTGCTGGTGCAAAAGGTGGCAGAAAGGTGATTTTCATGGTGTTTTTGGGCCTTTTGATCACCCATAACTTGATGAAATGCTTTGGCAATAGCTGAGCATGCATATATTACCATTAAAAACCCAAAAATGTAAAGTTTTCCTCCAGCAAGTGTCCCAATCATAAGCGCGCGCGTCGACGCGCTACACATTGAGCCAAAAAACCTGTTTTTAGGACAAAATTTTCAAAATGACAAAAATTTCTCTGAATTTGCTCAAATTCAGAGTGAAGACCCTCCATCATGTATTTTTCCCCGCCAATGAAGTCTCGGCCAAAATTTGGAGTGGATCGGGCTTTTTTCGCCGTTTTAGTGCTTTGCTCAATCGCCTCTTTAGAATCTTCATTTTTGCTTTGCAAACATGCATACGAGCCCAATAATGAGTTTTCATATGACGAAGCATGTCTTTGTCTCTGTTTACCTTTTCCTACAATTTCTCCAGATGAGTGTTCACACGGATGAGCATACTCTCGATCAATCGATGTCATATCACCGGGTCTCTTTCGGGCCAATTCTCGATCCTCACGGATTTGCCGCAACTCATAAAGTGTATGTTCATCCTCTAGCTATTTGTTAAGATGCTCCAGGTAGTTTATCACCCACTTAGCCATCTGTAATTTCTTTCTCAGCGAGTCATTCTCAGCCTTTTTCTCCCGGATGATCTCCTTTAGCTCCGAACTAGGAGAGCTCGCATCAACATCAATGATAGTGAAATCCGTGTCCCGGCCTCCTGAAGGACCCTCATCATGCATAGGCCTCTTGCCCCTGTCTTGAATATGTACCTGTGTTGAAGAAGAAGGCGAGACCCCTTCCACATGATGTGGAGATAATACTCGCTCTACTGATGGAGTGAACGAGACCCCTTCCACCCCAGGTGGAGATAGTTCTCGGCGTGTAGATGCAAATAAGGCCCTGTGGCCTCGTTGGGATGTCACATACGGTGGAGCACTTATATGCTTAGTCTTAGGAATGTCTGGCTGGTGTGAAGGTGCTCCCTCTTCATGAAATATCTCGAGAAGCGACTGTGGCGCTGAGAAGAAGTCACAGGAGATGAAATCCTCCCAAGTAATGCCCTGCTGTGTCAACTGATGTATCACTACGATTTTGATCAGTGCGTAGTGATATATACTTCTATGCTATTGTGCTGGGGTCTTCCTTTGTACTAAAGTCACCATTCTCTCTATGTTGCGACAAATGAAGTACGGAATGTTCATCATACGTATCGTCGTGAAATGAATCAACAAACGAACATGGTACGCATAGAGACGCGAGAATCTTCCCTCGCAACTGAAATACCGAATGATGAGTTTCATCAATGGTACAAACTCATCCCTCAGGAATCTGAAAGGAAAAACTGTGCTCAAGTGTCTCATATACCCAGGTTTGATGTATGGCTCATAGTAGAATTTGTCTAATTGTTGGCGTTTGCTCCATTCCTCTCCTACATTTGGTATCCCGGCGGCCTGAGCAGTAGTGTCTGGTGACAAGGTGAAATTTACTCCGGCGAGGTTTACATGGCCATCATGTAAATGTAAAACAAATAAACGAACTAGTTCACGATGACGCTGGATTTGTGAGATCATCTCACAGTATTGGAAACATGATCGATGTTGAAAACAATCCATTGCAAGCGGGCAAGCCTACAATTGAGCCAAAGAAGTAGGCTCCTCCCTGACATGCTGACCACCTTTGCCACTTTTGTGAAACCTCTATGGCACATTAACCTCAACTGTAGAATCACTGTCATACTCCTGCTCATAGAATGAATCTGTCTCTGACATGACTTTGAAAACAAGATAGCTGGAATATATATGCTGATATATAAAACTGTGTACAATTGAATGCAAACCGCTCTTTGCTCTAACAATGTTGTGACCAAGGGGAAACAAATGCACAAGGGAATATTAGGAAAGGGAAAACATTAGGGAATTAGGGACTTTGGAAACAAAATTTAATTAGGGAAGGAAGGGGAAATGTAAATATTGGATTGGGGTTTTGGGATATTAGGTAGGATTAATGCGTTTTTAATAGAGGTGGGCAACTAGGATTTCAATGATTGTAGTGTAGGATTAATGAGGGAATTAATGGGGAAGAATGATGGGTGAATTTGGGAATGAGGAACAAAGGGAAATGGGGGAAATACAACCTTGGTTACACACTGTTTTCAAACCCTACAACACTTTTTATATTGACAAAAGGAGGGCTTTCAAACTTGGATCTCCATGGCAAACATTCACGAACCCATCACATTCACCATTAAAAACCAAGCAAAGGAAATGGAGGTGAGCCTACCTGACAATTTTATGTGAAGAGGAGGCGATTTGATGAGCTTTCGAACTAGTTTCGGGCTCCAAGCTGTAAGCGTCGCGCGCCTTGCCTGGTGCGCCGCGCGCGTGTAGATTAACACTGGTGCTTTGTGCACAGTGCGCCGCCCGTAGCCAATGCGTCGCGCACCTAACCCAGTGTATCGTGCACCTGAAAGTTGCACCGATCTCCACTCAAACTCACAAATTCACCTTGGAACAATTTTTCTCCACTCTTGGCATGTACAATGATTTGAAATTTCATTGAAATATCTTTATAAAGACTCCAATTTGATTTTTTCTTGGTCCATAACCCACTTTGTAATGTTTTGTCTTTGACACTTTTTCAGGATTAATAGACTTCTGACTTTTTGGTTTCCTCCTTAAATTTGGTTGAAATAATGATTTTCTTTGACAATTTTTTGCAGGGATAGCTGTGATATAATCTGGCAAAGGAGACCAAGGCTGCGCCTAGATAATTCAAGAACTAAAATTTTTGAAAATTTATTACAAAAATGAAATGTTGACTTATCTTCAAAATAGAGTTTTGAAGAGAAGTCCTAATCTATCAGTATAATGATAAAAATCTTTGAGATAACCACCTATCGAGGACCTCCCTCTGGCCTGCTGGTTTTATTAGACTTTGCAAAACCAAATTGACTTAACCCTAGACCCAATGACCGAGAACACTTGTCATGACCTAGAAATATGAGCTTTCAAGACTTGATTTTTATGAACAGACCTGAACCAGTAGTGCCGAACACGAGGGGAATGAGTGACACAAACCATTCCGTCAGATTTATGGCATGCCTAACGAAATGCAATTGATCAAAACTGATGGGACACCTAAACATGAAATGCAAAAACGAGTTTTGATCTCTAACGGAGGGATAACTAGACCGACTCTAACATAACCGACGGGCGACTGAGAGCATGATAAGTGTGAATGGATGATGAGATGAATGCAAACAAGAATGAATGATCATTCATGCAAACAACAAGTAGAAGATCCAGAAAACGAGAAAGCATGCATGTGTGTGAAGTGAGTCACCACAATGATGACTGTCTATGTAAAATAGTGTGATGCATGCAACAATAGTTTGATGCGAACAAAAACTGAAACAATGCTTCTACAAGCTAACATGCATCAAAATGATGGCAAGCACTCACTGAAGTCAAGCAAACAACAATCATAGAAAGTGAAACACAAAAGGTGATAGAAATGCAACACAAGACATGGAAGGTGGGCTTACCCCAAAACAGTTGAGTTGAATGTGTCGATGACTCCTAGATGCAATATGGGATGTCATAGCTGGAAGCTTGATGTGAGGAATGAGCTCTACAACATCTGCTTCATGAATTTTGATAATATCGAAGATGTGATGCACATGCCACAAATCTAGGAAGAGCAACACTTGGTGGGAGGTGATCCAGGTGGATATTGGTGGCCACCTACCTATTCCACTTGGATCCTCACCATTGTTTCCTTTAGTTTTTCAGTTTCCTTAATTGTGGCACATTTTACTATTTCTGGCAGTTTTTCGGGTCCTAAATTTCTAAAGTTGTTTTGAGGCCCTAAACGATGTTTCTTTGGGAAAACATAATGCGCACTTACTTTATTAATTGCATTTAAAGTTGTATTCCTCAAATAGATATTTCCAATGGGGTATCATATGCGTCAAACACAGATATTATGACCAAGCTATGACCTCGGGAAGTTGGTTGCCCAACTAACCCCAATGGGGCCCATAAACTCTTAGTGTTACATCTCCTCGGGTTAGGGTTTTGGTTGTTTAAGGTGATCTCTTATTGCTCAATAATAAGAAGGCCCTTGAGCCTTATTGTAACTCAATTCAAAGGCATTTAGTCTCCATATCTCTTCATAGAGATAAGCTACCATCACCCAAGCTATCTTATTTCCATTTTGTTTGTTAGCACAGTTCAATATTTTTCTATTAATGAAATGAAGTGTTTTTCTGCTGCACCTTTTCGTTTATGAGTATATCTGTAAGTTATTGCATTCCTGTTTAAGTTCATATCAGTGGTATTAGAGTGGTCTTCTCTTTCTCTTTTTTTCTCTATATGTACCCAACGAGGTCAGGGTATAAGGAGTTAGGGCTCGACCTAGTTGAATCATTATAGGATTAGCCTCGCAAAATCCAATGAACTCTCATGGTGGAAGAAAAGAAATATGAGGGGGTAGGATATCCTTTGAAAATGTTGCTCAAAGAAGCCCTCGAGCGACAGAGGGACGTGATGATGGATAACTTTGCCCAGATCCTTTGAGAGCTACCCACAGGCAATGTGTCTTCATCTAGCAGCCACTCTGGAGGTTCCACTCCTTCTAGGGTACAAGTTAACTTCGATATTCCCATATTTGAAGGCCTCATAGATGTAGATGCAGTGGATAAATGGTTAAATCTATTTGAAGGATATTTTTCAGTTCATGACTTTTCCAATCATGAAAAGATTACATTTTCACTTCTTAAAGCCACCCCACATTTCAAGGACTTGTGGGAAACCTACTGTGAACAAAAGGATGAGAGTGAACCCTCATTGTTTTCAGCTGCACCCACTTGGAATTCTTTCCAAGATGCCATCAAGGAAAAGTATTACCCTGTCGGGAGCTATGAATATAAATACATAAAGTGGACCACACTATGGCAGGGAAGGGACCAAGATGTGTCGGAATTCATAAATATTTTCCATACCCTTCGCATGAAGCTGGGTATCAAGGATACTAAGCAGAATTTGGTGCTCAAGTACCACAGATGTCAACACAAGTACATCCAGGATGAGATGGAGTTCCTAGACATTTCCTCACTCGGCATGGCGTATCAGTACGTTGTAAAGATTGAGAAAAAGTTTAAGAAAAAGAAGCAGGACTTTGGATCTTTGAATCCAAAGCAAGGAAAAGGTGCCCCCAAACCATAGAACAAGGGACCAAGCCAAGGTGGGCTACCCAGGACAACCCGCCAAAGCCACAAGTAAAAAACAACACCCCGAAGATGAAGAAGGGTATGGGAAAATGGTGTGAGTTCCATAAGAGCTCCACTCACAATACAAGTGAGTGTCGGGCCAAGAAGTCACTAGTGTCCGAGATGAAGGCTTCCGAATCAAACACAGGTTCCAACTCTGAATCAGAGCCCAATAAGGGGACTGACAAAGGGGAGCAGATCATTGATGTGGATCCCAATGCCACCATGGCCACCGCAAAGATCTAGAAAATTGAGCCCGAAGATCCGGAGGAGGGGGAACACCTCTTCCACTCACAGATTTGAGTTAAGGGCTCTCTGCTGCAGTTCATTGTTGATAACGGGAGCCAAAATAACCTCATTTCAGTAGAATTGGTGAAGCGGCTGGGCCTAAAGACTACAACACATCCACATTCATACACCATCGTGTGGCTTCACCAAGGATGAGATCTTTGCATCAGCTAGTAGTCTCACCTTCCCTATAGCATCAAGCCCTTCACCGATGAGGTATTATGTGACGTTTCTCCTCTTGAAGTTTTTGATGTATTGTTAGGACAACCATACTTGTGGAGGTGACATTTTGTATGAGTCTAGACCTTGTTTTGTGATTATTACTTTGGCTAATAAGTTGTACAGGATATCGGAGGTAGCCTGGCCTACTGCCATCTCTTTGATCACTACAAAGCAATGCAGTAAGATCATTTCCCAAACCATGAAATTCATTTTCCTTATGATTCACCCCCAAGGAAAGAATAATTTTGTGGCCACAACTTCCAGGTAGGGCTCCTCTGCACAGTAGCAACAAATGGAAAAGGTCATGGAGGAGTACAGGGACATTTTTGCCTCACCCACAAGGGTACCTCTACACTGTTAGGTCAAACACTCCATCGACCTAACCCTGGGCATGCTGCTGCCCAATGGACCAATCTATCGATTCTTTGTTCTAGAGAACAATGAGATCAATAAGTAGATTCAGAAACTACTGCAGAAAGGGCACATCAGGCCAATTTCATCACCCAGTGGGAGCCTAATTGTATTGGTATAGAAAAAGGATGGGACTTGGAGGCTTTGTATTAACTACCGAGTGTTGAACAAGATCACTATTCAGAATAGGTACCCAATCTCGTGGATTGTTGACCTTCTGAACCAGCTCAAGGGGGGAATATTTCAGCAAGATTGACTTGAAACCAAGTTATCACTAGGTACCTATCAAACCCTCCTATGTGTGGAAGACTGCCTTCAAATCCAAGGAGGGCCTTTTTGAATGGTTGGTCATGTTGTTCGGATTGACGAATGCCCCTGCAACCTTCATGAGATTGATGGACGACATGTTGTCGCCCTTCACCAATGCATTCATGGTGGTGTATTTAGATGACATCTTGATCTTTAGCTAGAGCTGGGAAGAGCACCTGCACAATATTCGACCAATCCTTCAAACCCTTCGACAACACAAGCTGTGTGCTAACTTGGAGAAATGTACCTTTGGCCTAGCCTAGTTCAATATCTAGGGTACATCATTGATGATGAGGGTGTACATGTGGACCCATCAAGATGAAAGTCATTCGGGATTGGCCAGCCCCAACCACTCTAACAAAGCTCCGCAGCTTTTTGGGTCTTGCCAATTTCTACTGTAGGTACGTGTTGGGCTTCTCTCATATCGCTTGGCCTTTAAGTCAAGTCACCAAAGGTTGAGTGGAATCCAAGTTCTTTTGGTTGGAAACCCAACAACGGGCATTATTCGAGTTGAGGAATCGCCTATGTTCTACACCAATGCTCACATTACAGACCTGTAACAACTATTTGAGATTGAGCCAGATACCTCCAACTATGCTATTGGTGCAGTTTTTACTCAACATGGGCATCCAATGGCTTACCACAATCAAAAAATTTCAGACATAGTCCAAAAGTACCCCACTTACAAAAAAGAAATGTATTCCATTATGCAAGCCTGTTGTCAATGGAAGCATTAAATTTTGGGGAAGGAAATGGTCATCCATACAAACAACCAGCCTCTACAGTTCATACAGACACAAGGGACAGTTGCAGAATGATCATCATCATAAATGGTCCACCTATCCACAACAGTTATATTTGAAAATTAAGTATAAGAAGGGAAGCACCAATAATGTCACTAATTTCCTCAGTCGACCGCCAGTCATGGTGCTAATCACTGTGCTTGACACCTGTGGGCACGAGACATCGGGGTTCCAAATTTACACCTTCGGGATTCACTATTATGCCACTTGGGACACATATGTGTTCCTTCAAGTGAGCGTGCCAAGATGATTTGGGAGGCACACTAAAGTTTGGTCGCTGGACATTTCGGAGTAGAGAAAACCGTGGTAGTATTGCAGAAGTATTTTTATTGGCCGAAACTTTATCTAGATGTTGGGAAGTACATTAGATACTACACTGCCTGTGCCATTTCCAAACCAACCATCAAGAAGAAAGCCATGTATACTCCTCTACCTAATCCTAGTGAGCCTTGGGAGTCTATCTCCATGGATTATATGTCAGGCCTTCCTTCTACTGAACACAGAAACAATTGTGTTTTTTCGATTGTCGATAGCTTCTCTAAGATGGCCATCATGGTGGCCTACAAGAAGAGTATCACAGCACAATCCACTGCTAAGCTCTTCTTTGAGTGAGTGTGGGTACACTTTGGGATCCCACAATCCATTATCTTAGATCGGGATAGCAGATTCCTAAGTGAATTTTGGTCAAGTCTCTAGTCAATGCTAGATACAAAACTCACTAAGTCCATGGCTTTCCATCCCCAAACTGATGGCCAAATAGAGGTTGTCAAGAGGATGAGCATACACATTCTGTGCATGTACAACTCGAAGCATCCACGCACATGGGATGAAAGTATCCCCTATGTCCAACATAGCTACAACAGAGCTCTCCACAGCTCAATAGGCCACAACCCCTTTTAGGTAGAGCTAGGTGTTGAGCAAAGGAAAAGGTACGATTATGCCATTCATTTCTTTATCTTTCCCTTTAAACATAATTATTTTTATTCTAAAAATTAGCAATATGATAACATATTATAGTTGAAATAAAAAAGTAGTGGTTAATATGAATTAATCAATTATTGTGTTTTTTTATACAGAAAATGAAAGATTTGGAAAACCACTATTCGGAAGGTAAAGACAAAAGGAGAGCAACTGATGTTCCTCCGCTAAGAAACCATGTCCAGACAAGGAGATCGAAACTAGAGTGCATAGTTTATGAAAAGAAGGAGAAAATAGAGTGTCTGCGTAAGAGGACAAGAAGATAATTGAAGAATAGAAGATTAAGTGAAGCCCTCAGGATCTTTTGATCCTGAGGGATCACTACTTTAAAGGTTATCTACAACCTTGATGTATCTGCCTACCCACTATAAATGGGGCAGCGATTGTAAAGACGAGGAATTTTGATTCTTCAGAAATTGTTGTTGTAATCTCAAATTGATCATTGACTCTCTTTGAAGAGAGATAGCTATAAAATTTGCTATACATGATTAATAAATAACTCAGTTGTTTCTCCATTATCTGATCCTAGAGTAAATTTAGTAGTGCTTCACTGGTGGCTAAGGGCCCGGCCCTGGTGGATTCACCTGCTTCTTGTATCACTATTTTATAATTACAATTTTGTGTGGTTTGATTTCCTTTTCATTCCCTTAATTCGCTTTATTTGGTAATCTCTTGTTTATGAACATTTCGCAGAATTGCTCTGTTATATTGAAATCATAATTGGATTGCATTGGTGACAAAATTATTAATTATAACTTGAAATGTCCTGCTGTTCATTCTGATCTAATACTACATTGTCTAATTCAAATTACTGTTCATTTAATTTTTGCTCACTTATAATTGAGATTGTTGTTCAATTAGAATTGTGATTGTTGTTCCTTTAATACCTGTGATTAATGTTCATACTGCTAGAATAAGATTGGTAATTCAGTTTAACTTATAGTCGCCATGTGTTTCCAAGTTAACTTTCTTTGTTGTTCCATCGGATTAAGATTGTTGTTCAATTCATTTCTGTGAGGATAAACTTTTTTGTTGAATTCATTACTGATAGGTCAAGCTTTGTTGTTCAATTTTTCAATAGACTTAGTTTTTGTTCCTTTTCTGTCAATTGAATTGTTATTTCTAGTTATTTGCTTTAGTGTGGATTGAAGGATCTACAACTATAAAGGACACTGAATACTACTGTCTAAGTTCTCAGATTGGAGATCTTGCCTATGATTGATTTTCATTTGCATCAGTTTACAGGGGAGAGAGTTATCATTATTGAGTCCTCAACTAATGATTGTTTGAGTGAATGATTTAGTTAGAGAACATTTCAGTTTCTTGCTTTTCCAATTAGATTTTGTTTCCAACATTCATTTATCTTTTCATTTTAAAGCACTATACTACAAAACATTACTCTTGAGCAAGTGACTGCCTTAGACTGAGTACACTCTTGAGATAAAAAATCGTCCCTGGGTTGATAATTAATGAAGGATAAATAGGGGTTAAAAAGACACCTTTTATCGCTCAACATTTTGGAGTCGTTGTTGGGGAGAGTGTAGCCAATTGTTTCAAGAAGAATAGTGTGCATTTGATAAGCACTTGCTAGGAGAGAATTTGGTATTAAAAACGAAAGGTAAGAACCTACGTACAGAGCATGTAACATCTCTACTCCCTCGCCCACTTTCCTACAAATTTGTTGATTACTTTGGGTAGAAATAAGTATTTGAGTTTTGTGCATGACTAAGCAGAAAAATCCTGAAAAGAATCCAAAACCACTACCCAAACCTGACAAAGCTAAGGGGCCGGTGACCCTTGGATGATCAACCTTTATAGACGATATCATCAAGAAAGAAGAATCTCAGCCATCAGTAGGTCCTAGAAAAGTTGCTTCTAGACAACCTACTAGCTCCCTTTGGGCCACAGAATCATCATCTATAGCCTTTGCTGAGGTGCGTAGCCAAACAGAAGAAACCGAGAAAGATTTTCAAGAAATTGAGAATTCTTGCCCAATTTCTTTACAAGAAGGGAACTCTAGTAATCTCTATGAAGGAGGAGAAGAAACAGGGGAAATAGAATAACCAATATCACCTCTTGGAGTAGTTCAAACACTAAGCAGCCTAGATAAGGGAAGTGTTGTCAAGATCATCCAAAACAAAGCCGAAGAACCTAAAAAGCCAAAACCCCCCCAGATAATAGTTCAGTAAGGAACATTCATCGTCCCAGAATAAGGAAGTGCTATTAAGGACATTCCTACTCCTTCTAGTCAACCTAAGAATAATTCCCTAGAAATCCCAGAAGGATATCGGCATATATTCGATCAAATAGCTCAATATCAGCAAACACCTCAAACCTCCACACTGCAATATCCCATTGTGGACACTGCAGTAAATGCACCTATGAAAGCCATACCTCTGCAGCATATCCCTACATTCCATGGCTTAACATCGGAAGACCCAGATGTGTTTCTATTCGAATTCAATGTGTTATGTCGAGGGTATGACTACACAACAGACCCCCAAAAACTAAAACTATTTCCCTCCACACTAAAAGGAGTGGCTCTACGATGGTTTATGGGGTTGGGTGGAGGCGTTATAAACGACTAGGATCAGATGAAAGGGGCTTTTCTATAGAAATATCAGGATTATTGTAGGTCTAGAGAATTGAAGGATGAAATATTTCAGATGACAGCCAGACCTAATGAAACATTGGAGGAATATGTAGAATGTTTTCAAAACAATCTCTAGAGATCTCCTTATGCATCTTTACCCTTACCTGAAAATGTGTTAAAAACTACATTAATTAAAGGGATGAAGGAACAATGGGTGGAAACATTAAACATTATGGGAAAAGGTAACATTTATCAAGAAAAATTTGCTGACATTATTGACTTGTGTATCAGGAGTTCGAGAGGCAGTACGAGGCTAAAACCAGCAGAACACGACACGCTTACAAGGGACAACAGGACCTCCAATGGAAGTGTAACCTGTGCAGAAATTGGGAATTTACTGGAAGATTTTAAAACTAACATATTGGGGACTTTGACAATGCAGCTCCATATTATGCAAGCTAAATAGAAACAAGCAGAAGTAGAGCAAAATTTGGCAATATTCTGCCCTAAATGCAGAAAGAAACATAGCCACAAAGAGAGCCCACTAGATGTAGTTCAAATATGTGCTATTTGCAAAAAATACCACTCCACAGAGATCTGTCCCTCACTCCTGGGCCTGAAAGCAGTATACAAGGAAGCAGAAGAAGAAACAGAACCAGTGTACCTACTCAATGAATGTCGTCAATGGCAGCCACGATAAACAAGTATGCATGTTGATCCATCCTCTTCTTTTTAGTCTCCTCAGTATAATGCTCAGCAATTCAATGGAATGTGGCAAAATTAGCCACCTTTCCCCAGCTAGTCACAACAACAATTCCCTACATCACCATGGCCAAATCAAACAAATCAAACCAATTGGCCAAACTTCCCTTACTGTCCACCATTTTGGAAAAATAATGCATATCTGATGCAATAGTCACCCTCCACCATGCAGAGTCAAACCTGGCAGTCAAATTGGCAAAGACCTATGAATCAGCCAGTTGAAACAATTCCTCTCCATCAACCTACACTGTTAGCACCATATACATTGCAACAAAATCCTAAGACCAATTTAAGACTGAAACTCCTAGCCCAACCCAACCCAAACCCTAATAATAGACCGGTTCAATCTATTCAAATAATTGAGGCACCATAACTAGAAACTGAGCTAAGGGAGTGCAACAACCTTCAATTAAGGTCTGGGTGAATAATAGAAACAAAGGGAGACAAAAATGCTCAAGTTGAAAATTCGTTACCTTTAGAACAACCATTACAAGAAGAGGATGTGGTTAGACAACAAACTCATGACCAAGCAACCACTTCTTCTTCCCCATTCCCAGAACGACTAATCATACTGCACCCAGTAGAACATCCTAACTTTGATCTTCTGGGAGAACTAAGAAATTTGTGTATAAATATCCCACTCCTCCAGGCTATCCATGATATCCCGATTTATGCAAAAACCATCAAAGAGCTATGTATAAAAGCCAAAGAGGAGAATAACAACTAACCCAACCGTCCAAGTAGTCAGCACCCTATCTGACTTACTATCAGGAAGGGACACACCCATAAAATATGAGGACCTAGGGAATACTATCATTATGGTGCAAATTAATGGACGCTCCTTTCCAAATGCTTTAGTTGATTTAGGAGCTGCAATTAATATTTTGATAACCACCACATGTCAAAAACTTGGCATTACATCATTAGATCCAACTACAACCCTACTGGAACTAGCTGACCAATCAGTAGTCAGACCAGAGGGTACAGTACATGATGTAATGGTATCTGTGGACTCCTGGGAATACCCTGCCGACTTTCTGATAATTAACCCCAAAAACCAACTAGATGGACACCCCTTAATCTTAGGAAGACCTTGGATAGCAACTGCTGACACTTACATTGGCTACCAACAAGGTAGTATGACTATAACTAGAGGGAGTAATGTCAAGAATTTAGCTCTATACCCTCTAGCACAACCAAGCTTAACAATAATGAAAACTAACAAACAACCTGTATCATATCTCATAGAAAACATTAGATCACCATTAACTATAGAAGATGACTTCGAATTTAAAGATCAAACAAAGGACAACATCATTAACAACTTCATTAACCAATCCGGATCCAAATCTCATGTACAATGCCATATGATAGAAGCATCATTTGGTAACGAACTAGAAGAAGATCCCATCAAAGATACCCATGATCAATCTATACCTACTACCTCTTTTTACAATAGCAAAATTATAGAAATTGAACCGAGAAAAAATATGAACATTAACAAAAATATGACAGCTGAACAAGAGGAAAAATTGGTCCAACTTCTGAGAAAATATAAGGAAGCCTTTGCATGGGACTATCTAGACATGAAGGGAATTGACCCCTAGCTATGCACACACCACATATATATGGAAAAATATGCTAGGCCCATTCGCCAACCTCAAAGGAGATTGAATCCTCACCTGAAATACATTGTGAAAGCTTAGTTACAAAAACTTTTAGATGTAAACTTTATTTATCCAATCTCCGATAGCAAGTGGGTCTCTCCACTAGTAGTGGTGCCAAAGAAGAATGGAAAATGGAGGATATGTGTAGACTACAGAGAATTAAACAAAGAAACACAAAAAGTTCACTTTCCCCTTCCATTCATTGATCAGGTATTAGATTCATTAGAAGGAAAGAAATTATTTTCTTTCCTAGATGGCTTCAGTGGATACAATCAGATTCAGATTGCCCCTGAAGACCAAGATAAAACTACTTTTACCTGTCCATAGGGAACATTCGCTTATAGAGTCTTACCCTTTGGCCTATGCAATGCCCTTGCCACATTTCAGAGGTCCATCTTAAGCATTTTTTCAGATTTAATAAATGAAGGGCTCGAGGTATATATGGATGATTTCACACCATATGGAGATGATTTTGAGCTAACACTAGAAACACTGGAAAAAGTGCTGCAAAGATATGCCGCTACTAGACTTTGCTTAAGCCATTAAAAGTGCCACATGATGATGACCGAAGGAGTTATCTTGGGTCATTATATCTTAGCAGCTAGGATAAAGGTAGACCTAGCTAAAATTAAAATAATCTTGTTAATACCTACGCCTACTACACAAACAGGGGTACACAGTTTTCTGGGATTCTCTGGTTATTATAGAAGATTCATAGAACATTTTTCTCAAATCGTTGCACCTTTATATGCATTAACAGGCAATGTTGATTTTATTTGGACAGATAAGTGCAATCGTGCTTTTGAGGATCTAAAGAAGCTTGTAACAACCGCCCCAGTATTAAGGGGCCCAAATTGGGATTTTCCATTCCATATTTCATCTGATGCTTCAGACACAGCTATTGGAGTAGTTCTTGGGTAGGAAGAAGGTAAAAATCCATATGTAATTTATTATATTAGCAAGAATCTATCTCCTGTTGAGCTAAACTATACTGTAACTGAAAAATAGTTTTTAGCTGTAATACATGCTATAAATAAATTTAGGCATTATATCACTAGATATCATGTTGTTTTATATACAGATCACTCTGTCGTAAAATATTTAGCAAATAAACCTGTTACAAATGGTAGAGTAACAACATAGTTGATTTTATTTCAGGAATTTGACATCACAATAAAAGATTGACCTGGAAAAGAGAATCTTGTAGCTGATTTTCTCTCACGAATGCTGAAGCCAACAAATGCAGCAACAGTCGAAGATCAATTCCTAGATGAACATTTGTTTGTTGTTATTGTCAGAACACCATGGTATGCTGATGTTGTAAATTATTTAGCAGTGGGTAAATTACCCAAGCATCTAACCCCCAATGAACGAAAATAGATTGTACAGCACAACACTCGATTCTCATGGATTGGGGGCTACTTATTTCATAAAGGGGCAGATATGCACATCAGAAGATGTGTCCACAAAGACGAAATATTTGACATTCTGAAAGCTTGTCATGACAGACCATGTGGCAGACATTTCGCAGAGCGCAGAACTGGTCACAAGGTTTTACAAACAGGCTATTACTGGCCTACAATCTTTAAAGATGCTAAGAAGTTTGTATAGGCCTGTGATAGTTGCCAAAGGGCAGGATGCCCTGGGTAATCCGATGAAATGCCTTTGCAGCCACAATTAGTAATTGAGCCATTTGAGCACTGGGCACTCGACTTTATTGGTCCAATTAACCCATCATCAAATTAGAACACATACATATTGGTAGCAACAGAATATGTTACCAAATGGGTTGAAGCAGAGGCATTACCAAGAGCTATAGAGGACTCTATGATTCATTACCTGTTCCAAATATTTGTGTGATATGGCCTCCCGAGAAACATAATTACATATGGAGGACCACAACTTGTAGGTAGATGGCCAAGTAGAGAGCACAAATAAGGTGATAGAGGCAATACTTACAAAAACAGTCGCATTGCACAGACATGACTGGGCTTCAAGATTGTTGCATGCCTTATGGGTATACCGAACAACGTGGAGAAATACCACCGACCATTCACCATATCAGCTAGTATTTGGGATAGAACCCATCTTTCCCATAGAATTCGAGATACAAACATTAAGAAGAGCACAGGAGGTGGATTTGAATTTAAATGAGGCCTAGAATAATAGATTACAGCAAATTAACAAGCTAGATGAAATCAGGCTCTCGGCTCTTCAACGCATTGCATTAATTCAACAGTAGAGATCAAAATGGCATGATGCCCTGATGAGAAAGAAAATATTCCACGAAAGAGATTGGGAACTCCTATATGATTCCAGGTTTCAAGATTTTCTGAGAAAACTCTAGACTCGACGGCTTAGACCATATGAAATACAGAAAGTGCATGACAATGGAACCATTACTTTGTCTACTATTGACGGATCTGGACATTCGTTTAAAGCAAATGGTCATCGAGTGCGACTATACCATAAACTGCTCACTCGGGAATCCTTTTACCAGCAGCTACGGGAAGAATTTGATATGCAGATTATTACTGAGGAAAATAATCCTTCCTCGGCATTAGTTCACTAAATAACTCTTTTGCTTCCAAATTTTGTATATAAGTTTTTCTTTCCTTCTTATATAAACTAGTTTCTCTACATACTTTTTTTCTACTTTTCCTTTTCAAAGGAACAACACTTCTACGTTTTTGTTGTTCCTTTTCAAAGGAATAGTACTTTCGTATTTTTGTTGTTCCTTTTCAAAGGAACAGTGCTTTCGCATATTTGCAGTTCCTTTTCAAAGCAGCAGCACTTTCACATTTTTGTTGTTCCTTTTCAAAGGAACAACACTTTCACATTTTTGTTGTTCCTTTTCAAAGGAGAAGAACTTTTGCATTTTTGTTGTTCCTTTTCAAAGGAACAACACTTTTGCATTTTTGTTGTTCCTTTTCAAAGGAACAACACTTTTTCATTTTTGTTGTTCCTTTTCAAAGGAACAACACTTTCGCATTTTTGCATTTTTGCTGTTCCTTTTCAAAGGAAGGACACTTTCACATTTTTGTTGTTCCTTTTCAAAGGAACGACACTTTCACATTTTTGTTGTTCCTTTTCAAAGGAACAACACTTTTGCATTTTTGCTGTTCCTTTTCAAAGGAACGGAGCTTTCGCATTTTTGTTGTTCCTTTTCAAAGGAACGACACTTTCTCATTTTTGTTGTTCCTTTTCAAAGGAATGAAACTTTCGCATTTTCGTTGTTCATTTTCAAAGGAACAACACTTCTGCATTTTTGTTGTTCCTTTTCAAAGAAACGACACTTCCACATTTTTGTTGTTCCTTTTCAAAGGAACAACACTTTCGCATTTTTGTTGTTCCTTTTCAAAGGAACAACACTTTCGCATTTTTGTTGTTCCTTTTCAAAGGAACAACACTTTTGATTTTTTGTAAAAGGAACAACACTTTTTGAGTGCATTTTTGTATGAACATCATTGTGATAATAATGGTTCATTTTGTCATAATCCCTTCATGGCATAAATATAAAATTAGTGCAAAAATGCAAAACTAGAGGATACTGAAATCAACAAACAAAAGAAAAATCGCTATCCTTAGAGAAATTGCTTTGTATTGATAAGAAAAAGGGGGGAAAGGATACAACTATTTATATCACTTTGTTGTTTTTATTTCCACTAAAACTAAGTTGATTGAATATTGTTATCATGTTGGTTCTTCCCTACTCCTCATAACTCTCTTTGATTATTATTATTGAATAAGGGTATATTTTTCTCAAATGAGATGTTCAGACTTCTTCCACCATCCCTACTCTTGAGTGATAGCCATCCTTTATATAGAAATAGGAAGTGCTATATAAAAGAAAAAGAAAAGAGGAAAAGATATATCTATCTGATCATTAACAATTCTATGATTTGGTAGATAGAGGATAGGGGATCTCATCAAGAGCCAGCCTACCATGTTCATAAGGAAGCAATGAAGTGGCATTCCCATTATGGCCACCACACCAGGGAAATGATCCAAGAGGCACATAAGAACAATAAAAGCCCTTGGAGTAGGAGGTCTCATCACGAGCCGGCCTTCCCACCTTTCACTCCTTCTGGGTGAATGTCATTGAGACTCATCTGGTTACCAAGCCAGCTCAATGGCCTCCATTCTCTCAAAAATCACTTTCTTAGGCATACATAGAGGATTATGGTTCCAAGGGTGAAAAAAGAAATTTTGTCAAGGTTATGAACACCTGTGGGCAACATAGCTCTATTGATGGTATTGAAGTCATATTACTACACATCAATAGTCATTATAAACCCTCTTCTTATATCTTTATCTTGATCTCAAATGAGAGTATGTTCTAAAATCCTTCCAAACCTATTACACATGAAATATTGTTTAAAAATAAATCATAATGGTTAAGTGGATAATGACTGCATAAGCACTTTTACTTACGTCAGTTGTCCTCTCCGCTATTTTTCGCATCTTTTCATAGCATTTCTATATCTATTTGTGATTTTCATCATAAGCCTCAATTTCAGTAATCCACTACTTTTGCAATCATGCCATGAATATATACATTGTTCCTTTTTTACTTTATGATTTCCATCTAATATGCTGCTCCTCCATTAGTACGATCGAGGGCAACCTATCATTCTTCAGGGGGGCAGGCAACTTCCGAAATATGCCTGTATATGTGTCAATCATTTACTCAGAGGTACTAAGACCTCATCAGATCTTGGAGACAACAAATTTTAATGATATTAATGTTTCTAATATATACACATTTTTGTTGTTCCATTGCTATTTATGTGTTTTGTTCTACAAATTTTAACAGAGTGCTAAGCATAGACGAAATGGGAGGCCGATTAGTATGCAGCTAACCACAAGTGCTGATAATTTCTGATGTTGCACGAGCAATTATGGAAAGAGCAGTGTTACATAGTAATTTATCACTGCCTTCACCCCAGTCCTTCTACTGTGTCATGTGTCCAAGTGAAACATGCTCATACTAAACAAATGCCCTCTTATGCTGCCAATTGACCCACTTTTCCTAAGTTTTTTGCCTCATCGCAAGAATTGGCTTAATATACGCGATGAACAGTGGTCATAAATAGTCTAGTCGCGCTTCCAACGCGAAAGTACATCTGTTTCCCGCGACGGTCCGATTTCATGCTCCGGTGCGAGGCTATTTGCTATCTTTAGCAACGGTCTAACTGGCTACATTTCCTACTAGTGATGTCAGCGCTAAAGATTAGTTATAAACTCACGATGATCCAGATTGGGCAAATTCATTCCAACAGTCAGCCTTCTAGATGTCTCCAGGCCTAGTTGTTGGCATACTTTTTGTTGCCCTTCGTTCTCTGGTATGGCAGTTCCATATTTTGTGCTACCTTCCTTGGAGATAAGCTCTCTCTTCCATCTCTCATGGAGACTCCTTCTCATATTTAAACACTCACCTTTGCTATGATCAACTAGCTGGTAAATTCCTGGATTGAGTAGTGTTGATAGTGCTTTTGAGTTTGATAGATAGTTGGTGTGGGTGTGACAAGTGTGAGATTGTTGATAGCTTGTGGAAGGTTGTGAAGTGCCCTTAACTTTGTGTTAAAACTTATGAGTGAGAGAAATACATTGTATGTTGGGGGATCCATCTTCAAAGAGTGAATGCTTGAGAAATACACGGGTTGGACCCTCAAGAAGGCTTGCAACGTCAAGACTTCGATTGTAAGATTTCTCTTATTTCATTATTAATACAATCAATGATGTTTTCCTATGTCTTGTATGTAATTTACTTGATATCTCATGACTTCTTGACTTTGTGAGTAAATAGATCATTGTTGTTTTCCGGTTACGTGCTTTGTTGTATTTCCTTTGCATTGTTTCAGGTTGATCACTCATTGAGGAGAAGGAAGCAAAAGCTGGAGCAGTGCAACGAAACTCCATCAACCACCGATTGAGGTAGGCCTCCAACTATGACTATTTAAGGAAATCTATTGTTGATCTGTCTTTGTTGTGACTAGACCGGCTCTAGGGCTAGAGGGGTTGCCTCTGTTTGTAGAGGGAACACTTTCCTGCATCACAAGTTGGTGAGTCCACTGGGGAGTCTGTCCTATGTACTTCTCTTGTTTGCTCTTGTTTTGATTTTGATTTGGTCTCTCTTGAAGTTTTGGGGTTAACTATCAGTCTTCTGGGCCACCTAGATCAGTCTGGGAAATCCCTCTATTGTCTTTTTGATTGACTGGTTTTTGTTTGGGAGTTTTTGTTTGTTGGTCATTGTTTTTAACATCATCGTGGAACATAGTTTAAAATCATGCTGATGTTGTGCTCATTCTTTTGTAAAGTCCTGTGCATCGCTAAATAATGTCACACAGTCGCGACGACTCCTAAAATCGGTACGTCGCAGGAAAGGCGTGTACTTCCACGACGACATCGATCTGTTGCTACAATTAGTTGCTGATCAACGCTAGTTGCTTGTGTTGTCCTCGCGACGATTCCTATAGAATTTATTTTTTCAATTTTTCCTCCTGAATTCATCAGTTTTGTTGACCCCTTGCTTTTTCTCTTGCTTTGTAGCTTGTTTTTCACTGTTTATGGTTAAGGCACTCTTTCTTTGGCTTTGTTGAATGAATCTTGCATTTTTTGCCTATGTGACCTAGTTCGTTCTTTCGAGTTTTTGAATCAATTGGCTTGGTTACTGGTTTGCTCAAGGTTTGTTTGCAGCTTTCTTATTGGTTTGATTGAGCCTTCCCCATTGCTTGTTTCTGGTTGATTTTTAGTGTCGATTATTGAACCCATTTTTTATGTTGATTCGATTTCTTTGCTACCAAGCATAGATCACAATTGTTTAGATCTATCAGTTCACACTTGCTTGTTTGCCTCTTTAAATTCAAAAAAATAAAAATAAAATCAAAAGTTCACATTCATTTAACATATGAAAGTGAAAGTACATTTGCATTACTAATTTTCATGTTTGAGAAGTTGGAAAGCGAATTTTAAATCTTTCAATAGTAGTATCGATACATTATGAGATTAGTATATTGATGCATTGTGTTTCTTAGTGTTTTCATTCACTTGTCTTGGTTTTCTTGGTTTTGGAATGATCTCTCTACCCTCCTGTAGGTAGGTGTTCATTGAAGTGAAAGATGTTTACTCATTCTAGCTGCATCCTAGGTTCTTTGATATACATATGATAGGGCTTGGAAATTGAAACATAATTCAAGATCAACTCTAAAATGAACTGAATGAACTTAACAACGCATTGGAACATAACACACATAATTTAGAGGTCTATGCTAGAGACATGCTCTGACGTCATTAAACCTAGTCACTATTGTTTTCACTCAAGGTTGGGTGATTCCTCCTTCTATGACTCGATAGCGGTCTAGTACAAAATTGTGCTCCCATGTACCATCGAGTATATGTTGGGAGACCCCACCAGGTTATCATCCTATACCCCTAGGAAGCCATGTCTGCCACCTTGCAAACCGTAACGCACTGAACATAACATTTGAGAAGATTGATTGTCGTACGGAAAGTCCTTGGTTTTCATATGATCGCCAAGGTGTATATGCCGTTTTACGGGTTGTTTGGTAAACCTGTTGCCTAGTTCTCCAGAGTAGTCACTTTCATTCCTTTTCGGACTCCCTAAAAGAAAAATTCATCCAAGCACTTGTCCTTTTAGGCTCATTAAACCTCGAAAAACATAGACTCACCCTTTCATCCTTTTCTCAACTCTTGAAACATGAAAAGGTCAAGTTTTGTTCCTGTGTCATAAAATTTACTGCCCACGAAATATTCCTGGTAATAGTTCAAGTTCTTAGTTGTTATAAGAGTGTTTCTTAGGCTCATTCCCGATGGCAACAGTCCCTGATTTTATCGGTTAAGGTCTTCCTGCAGATGGAACTCCTAGTCCGTTTCCTCCATTTGGAAATGCCAGTGTTCTGTATATGGCAACATTGTCTTTGCCTGGGTTAACCATCAGTTTGCCCGTTTGGCTGTTTTCAACCTCGGTGGTCCAGAGAATCATGACTCCTATTCCAGTGTCTCCTTCATTTGAATCACGACACGTTGATTCCAAGGTTGTGCCTACACCTTCTTCCCCTGTTTCTTCCTCTTCATCTCCTCCTTCGCCTGGTGAAAGTTTCACATTTAGTAACCAGGAGACTACGAAGAAGAAGAAGAAGTATAATAAATGCGAGGCCACCTATGCAGCTATTTCTCTGAGTACATCTCAGGTCAGACCACCTTCTGTTCCTCCACGGAAGGTTAAGTTTCCTTGTAAATTGTGCAAGGGTGACCATCTTCTTTCTGATTGTCCTGGTATTCCTAGGATCTTAGACATATGGTCCCACAATCCGCCTCGTCCCTCATCATCCTCTGAAGCTCAAGGTGATGCTACCCTATCAACTGGCAACGATAAGAGGAAAGGGAAGATTCGATTCCCCTGTAGCCTATGTGTAGGCAACCATCCCCTTCACCTTTGTCCGCTCATGGACAAAGCTTCCGTTGTTTTGGAAAGTCTTACAACTTCTTCACCCCAACTTCCCATTGGTTATCAAAGGCTCTCTTCAGACCCTCTCCCTGTTGACAAAGAGATTGACTTAGATTCTTCTCTTTTCCATCCTCCTCTTTCTGAGCCTGGTTGTGCTAAGCCTGTTCTAGACCAACTCTTAGTCTAGGAGAGTGTCAACTTGGGTTCACCACCTGTTGATCACTCTGTTTCTGAAGAGAATCATGCTCATGTTCTTCTCATCTTGTCAAATTCTCCTGAGTCCGAGAACAACCCTACTATCTCTGCTAATCACGAGAGTCCTTCTTCAGTTCCTGTAGAGCATGGGGGCAATCATATGATACCCCCACCAAGTAGTTCGGTGGTTTCCTTCGATTGGAGTCACTTGACTTCTTTCCGCCTTCCATCCTATTTGCCTTTCCAGATTATAATACATGCCTATGATAAGGCAGTACCTGGCACTATCTTGGATGAGGGTGTGTCTGTCAGTCTTATGCCTTTCACTACTTGGTAAGCTCTGGGCTCCCCACATCTTGTGCCAGTCACGCAGAATTTGTTGGCATTTGACGGAGGAACTAGTCAACCTTTAGGGATCCTCCCAATGTTTCTTGTTACTTTGGGAGGCAAAACTGTCCATATAGACGTACTGGTTGTCCAAGGTGCTTCAGATTTTAGTCTTCTCCTTGGTCGTGACTATATTTATGCCATGGGGGCTCTTTTTTCTTCACTTTTCCATGTGGTTTGTTTTCTGCACAATGGAAGAATGGTGACCATTGATCAATTGTCATTCTTTAGTCACCCAGTGCCTCCTGTACCACCATTATCCCCCATCGGTTCTTATCTGCAAGCAGTACCTTCCTTGCCATAGGTCAATTATTTGGCTACCTGTTCCATCTCTGCCTCTATTGATGATCATGCAGATGGTCTCGTACATCATGTACTGGGGGCAATGGAACCCAATCTATCATTGATGCATCATGACATGTATTCCTCCCAAAGTGCATTTCTTCCATCCCACGAAGACCTCTTGGGAGCCATGTTCTCGTATGGCCCATGAACAGGAGTCCCAAGGATAGTTTGATCTTATGTCAACCTCGTTAAAAAATGAAACAAGGATCCTGGAGTATAGTTCCTTGTCTTGTGTCAAGCTCGTTAAAAAATGAAACAAGGAGTTTGGAGCACAGTTCCTTGTCTTGTGTCAAGCTCGTTCAAAAATGAAACAAGGAGTCTCGAGCATAGTTCCTAATCTTGTGTCAAGCTCATTAAATAATGAAACAAGGGTGTTAAGGAAATTTCTTGATCTTGTGTCAACCTCGTTAACAAATGAAACAAAGGTTATGAGGATGGTTATTTTACTGTGTCAACCTCATTAAAAAATGAAACAACTCCCTTTCCAAATCGAGTCCTTGCTTAAGACCTCGTAAATTCCAAGTCGAGTCTTTCCAAGATCTCAAAAGTGAACCTTCATTCCATCCACCTCATTGAATGTAATGAAGCTTGGGGGGCATGCACCTCAATTTGCGTCATTATGCTGGGGGCATGCGAACTTATAACAAGCATAGTTTTTCATTTCAAGCTTGTGTAAACATGAAACTGAATCCAAGCAGAGTTCTCCATGGTTCAAGCTTGTGTAAAAATGAACCCATACCTAATTTCCATCTCGTGATTGCTATTTTTAACCGCTAAATTCTGCTAGATGAGCCTTGGTTGTTTCATTCCATCACCACCATCTCTTTGGCTGATCATATGCTTTCACTTGGTTGTTTTTCCTTCTTGAGGAACCGTAGTGATGAGTGGTTTTATTAGCCAGCCTCTTGACCATTACATGTTTTGAGCAGTTCCACCATTGTCGGAACTATTTTCTACCCTTTATACCACTCGTTCCTTCAGGACGAGTCTCCTTTAAGCTCTTTTCTGACTCATAAAATATGAAAAGACTGCCGAGTATTTTTCCCTTTTCGACTCATTAAAGAGAATAAAAATGGAGGTCTGCTTTGGGCTCTTTTCTGACCATATAAACGTGAAAAAACTGCCAAGATTTTGTCGTTTCGAGCTCACTATTGGTTACGAAATGACGTGGTTTTGATTGCTTTTCTAATTTTTTGGGTCAAGGCCACTAATCACGAAAAGTACCTTGATCATAATGGTCGAGCGGTTCTTTCGAGTATTGTTTTATACTTTTTCAGGCTTGAGAGACACAAATCTACGGAAAAGGACCTCCTTGGAGTTTTCTTTTCCATGTCTTTTTCAAACTCCCTAAACATGAAAAAGACTCTGAGTTTTACCTATGCTGGACTCGTTAAACCCTGACAACATTGGACTCATCACCACGACGAGACTCGAGCTTCTCTTCCCTAGGGATCATTAAAATATTACTAGGTTGGATTCGACCAAAGGTCGAACTTATATTACAAGCACATGTTATCCCCTTCAAGCTTGTTTTAAAAAATAATTGGGGTACTCACCAGCAATGGTGGGGGAAAATTTGGAAATCATCATTGATTGTTTATGGCAGCTAGTCACTCTTGAACATCGACACTTTTTCTTCTTGTCGAGTTGGGATATCCATGCCTCGTCATTTGGCCTTCCGCAAGTTTGGGTTTCCATTTAGCCTTGTACCATTTGATCCATGTTGTCTCCATCAAGCCTCTGATCCCTTGGTACCTAAATGCTACCACCCTCTGGAGCCATGTCACCGACATGTTCAAGAGTATAATCCTTCTGCAATTTACATCCTTGCTTCCTCCTCTTATCCTCTATTTCGCCATCTACTGCTTGTTCCTTATCTTGTGTCGTTGATGGGGGAAACATTATGGCCCTCCTGTGACGGATCGTCTCCTATCGACATCAGCTCATTATCCAGGAGATTAATCTAGAGATCCCCTTTGGTACCTTGGAGCTTACATGCCTCAATGGCAAGTTCTTCGCCTCTGACGGTCAAATTTCATCATTGGTCTTCGATTTGGTGATTCCACGAGTGTTCGAATTTAGCTCATTTTTCACACTTCATGGATTATACTATACAGTACCTTGAGAACCATTTGCATCATTGGTGGTTTCTCTCGCGCTTGTTAACGGTTCTCATCATCGACCAGTAATCAAGCCACTTTCTATCATGCTCAACTTCAGCACCTCTGTTCGCATGCTATAATTTGTACTATGGTTGGTTGGGTTTCAAGACCCCAATCTCAGAATATGCATGTTCGGGCTACATGGATTGGTTCGTGATTACATGACTCATTGATGGATGGCTGTGACCATACTTGAGTCTTCATGGATGGCTACGACCATGCCTTTATCATTATATATGGTCTTATTAGCTAGATGGATGCGTCTATACTACAGACCTAGTTCATATGTCTTTTAGATGGTTGCGCCCATGCTAGACTATATGTAGTTCGCTATCAGAGATATCAGTTGTAATTGCACCTGCAGGTTCTTCCAAATGGTGATCCAGCTCAGTCAGTTTCGTAAATCATTTCACCCCTCCCACTATATCGGGCTTCATACTTTAGGGGGCATCTATTACATAGTAATTTATCAATGCCTTCACCCCAGTCCTTCTACTATGTCATGTGTCCAAGTGAAACATGCTCATACTAAACAAATGCTCTCTTATGCTACCAATTGATCCACTTTTCCTAAGTTTTCTTCCTCTTCACGAGAATTGGATTAATATACACGATGAACAGCAGTCGTAAATAGTCCAACCATGCTTCTAATGGGGAAGTACATCTATTTCCCATGATGGTCCGATTTCATGCTCCGGCATGAGGCTATTTTCTATCTTTAGCGACGGTCTGATTGGCTACATTGCCTACTAGCGATGTCAGCGCTAAAGCTTAGTTATATACTTGTGATGATCCAGATTGGGCGAATTCGTTCCAACAATCGACCTTTTGGATGTCTCAGGCCTGGTTGTTGGCATAGTTTGTGTCACTCTTCCTTCTCTAGTATGGCAGTTCCATCATTTGTGCTACCTTCCTTGGAGATAAGCTCTCTCTTCCACCTTTCATGGAGACTCCTTCTCCTATTTAAACACTCACCTTTGCTATGATCATCTAGTTGGTAAATTCTTGGATTGAGCAATTTTGTTAGTGCTTTTGAGTTTGATAGATAGTTGGTGTGGGTGTGACAAGTGTGAGACTATTGATAGCTTGTGGAAGGTTGTGAAGTTCCCTTAACTTTGTATTAAAACTTATGAGTGAGAGAAAGACATTGTATGTTGGGAGATCCATCTTCAAAGAGTGAATGCTTGAGAAATACATTGATTGGACCCTCTGAGAAGGCTTGCGACGTCAAGACTTCAGTTGTAAGCTTGCTCTTATTTCATTATTAATACAATCAATGATGTTTTCCTATGTCTTGTATGTAATTTACTTGATAGCTCATGACTTCTTGACTTTGTGAATAAATAGATCATTGTTGTTTTCCAATTACATGATTTTTTGTATTTCCTTTGCATTGTTTAAGGTTGATCACTCATTGAGGAGAAGGAAGCGAAAGCTGGAGCAACGCAACGGAACTCCATCGACCATCGGTTGAGGTAGGCCTCCAACTATGAATATTTAAGGAAATCTATTGTTGATCTATCTTTGTTGTGACTAGACCCACTCTAGGGCTAGAGGGGTTGCCTCTATCTACAAAGGGAACACTTTCCTACATCACAAGTAGGATGGATCAATTACCTTACACGGCTACAGCAGTCCCATGAAACTGTTGCCATTGAATTTCTGCAGAATTTGCATTATTCCATGGTGAGGGGAAGGCGAATAACGGTAACAGAGGTGGTAATTGCTGAAGTATCTAGACTACCAATAGTCGGACCAGTATGGACCTAGAAAAAAGTGAGACTTCGAGATGCCATAGCCATCTTCCGGGACGAAGGACAAAACCTTACCGTCAAAGGAAAAGGAGTCCTGCCTGCAACTCTGGGAGAACCATGGGCAGAAATAGCTAAAATAGTGCAAAGTTATATCACATGCGATGGGAGAAAAGATGTGGTAAGATTGTGCCACCTCAAATTATTAGCAGTGTTAAGACAAAAAAGTGTTGTAAATTTTCCTGCATATTTAAATTTTTAATTGCATGAAGCCGCTTGGAGTATAAGGAAATACCATCACACAGAAACAGTAGTAAGTCATAATGGTTTGATTTGGTTAATAGTCAGCCATAATCTTGCTCAACAGTAGAGTAGTTGGGGAGAACTAGTAGGGTGATTGGCCTTACCAACCCCGAAACGAAAAATAACTACCAGCACATCAAATAAACTGCGTAAGCACAAACAATCCTCTAGATTGAGGAGGAGTAGGGAAATTTTTGGAAGTCTCCAAGATAATAGTAGTTAGCCCTTAGAAATACAGGGCACCAAAGATGAGCAACTCTGACAACTCAAAGGATGGGAAAACATGGAAGAAGAATTAGAAGAAAACATGGAAAAGGAACTAGAGGAGGAAACTGAGCACTCTGGTGAGGAAGAAAGGGAGGAAGTAGAGCCACTTGTAACCTCCAGTGGAAGCCCATTACAAAACCCTCTGCATGAAGATGAATTGGCCCAAATTTTGGCCAATATGGGTGAGTATATCTAGCCCCACAGCCCGCTCAACCTCGATATTGAGGCGGGACAATCACAGGAACACTATGCTCACACTAAGAGTGCATCCGAGGAGATGAATGATGAGGATGAAGCAGAGGAAGAGGCCACTTAGGAAGTGACAGATCAAACCAGGGTTACCTCACCTGAGAAATCTGATCAGAATAATGAGAACACTGAAGAGGTGTTCCAAGTAGAGAGAAGCCAGGGCAAGGACACAGTCTCGGAAGAACAAAGGACAGGCCTAAGAATGGAAACAGTTGTTCCTTCGAAGAAGAAGATGAATGAAATTAAGAGGTTGTGAAAGGAACAGCAAAGGCTACTAAATGTAGTAAAATAGCTTAGACAACAAATAAGAGTCCTAAAAAGGAGGAAAACCTCAAAGAGAATCCCAAGAATAAGGGATATAGCTACCCAAATGAAACCCCATAAAATGAGGACCAAGGGAACTCAAATTAAGCCCATTGTCATTCAGGACTGCAAGGAACAACATGCAGTTTTTACGAACGCAGCAACCCAAACCAAAAGTCCACCTGTGTGTGACAAGGACATTCAGAAAGAGGCACTGTCCTCTAATGTCACAATTAACCAGACATCTCATGAGAAGGAAACACAGACTATAGGAATCAAATATCAAAATAAGAAAGATCTTTAGCCCAAAAATGTTTTGATGGACAATGATCATAGGATAGTGAAACTCTAAGAGGATATCGTACATGCTTAGCAGATGATAGGAAAACTCATAGAAGAGACTGTTCCTCTGGAGAAATACCAAAAGTTAAAGTAGTAATTTAAGAACATCAATGCATCAGAGAGAAAGGCCTTTGATAAATGTCAAAAGGCAGAGGAAAAAGTTGAAAAGGTAACAAATAAGCTAAACTCAGTCATAAGTTGAATGGATACCCTTTGTTCTCTATATACTGATGTTCTAGCATGTAGGGAACCTGCCAAAAATTATGCTTTGTTTTTGTTAAAAAGGAATTTACAATTAAAAATTAAGGCTATTAAGGCATGGGTACCTATAGAGTTAAAAACTATTGATGATTTCATAAACTACTGTAAACATTATGGAGTGAAAGTCCAGTGATTTCTATGTGAATTTTATTTGCATAATTTTGTGTTGGAGGAGGAAATGGAAAAGAATCCCAGTCCTTTTTTGGGTAATATCCAATTTCAGGCATTCATCTCGTTTTTTGTTAACCATATAAAGTGGCTCAAGGCCCATAATACTTTTCAGAGACAAGAAAATGGGATGGACCTTTGGGTTAGAAGTGAACCGAAACATCCATTGCAATTGTGGGCTAAGCATAAAAGCTTAATGAAAAAGGAGGGTGTGATCCAGATTTTGGGACCCATCCATAAAGGAATTGTCCAGAGAGGAGTAGAATAATTCCTTTCAATCAAAGAGCCTGCCATAGCAGTAGCTAAACTACGATGGAATATTTCCAATCGAAATATCCAGGACAGAGAACCCTTCAATTATAAAAATTTTAAATTAGCTACCGATCACCTGGTTACCTATAGTAACCTCATCTTGAGAGAATGCCCATTTTGATGAGGTTGTAGATTTCGAATCCCCATTATCTGGTATCTTGCAACAAGATATAAGGCTATATACGAATTGCCTGAGGGGAAGACAGGAGCCATTTTTTAAGTTTTAACTGCAAATCATGGTTGTATGGCCCTTACTGAAAAACCCCTCTCCAGCTTACTCTCTAACTACTTTGCACATAAACTACATGGTTTTCATGAGGGCATGAAAATGGGTATGCAGGGGGGTGTGTTGAGCAAAGGAAAAGGTATGATTCTACCATTCATTTCTTTATATTTCCCTTTAAACGTAATTCTTTTTATTCTAAAAACTAGCAATATGAGAAAAGATTATAGTTGAAACGGGAAAGTAGTGGTTAATACAAATTAATCAATTATTATGTTTTTTTATACAAAAAATGAAAGATTTGGAAAATCACTATTCAGAAGGTAAAGACAAAAGTAGAGCAACTGTTGTTCCTCTACTAGGAAACCGTGTCTAGACAAGGGGATCGAAACTAGAGTGCGTAGTTGAGGAAAATAAGGAGAAAACAGAGCGTCTACGCAAGAGGACAAGAAGATAATTGAAGAATAGAAGATTAAGTGAAGACCTCAAGATCTTTTGATCCTGAGGGATCACTACTTTAAAGGTTATCTACAACCTTGATGTATCTGCCTACCCACTATAAATGGGGCAGCGATGTTCCATTTTGTGTGGTTTGATTTCCTTTGTAGTCCCTTAATTCACTTTATTTGATAATCTCTTGTTTATGAAAATTTCGCGGAATTGCTCTGTTATATCAAAATCATCATTGGATTGCGTTGGTCACAAAATTATTGATTATAATTTGAAATGTCCTACTATTCATTCTGATCTAATACTGTGATGTCTAATTCAGAATGTTGTTCATTTAATTGCTGCTCACTTATAATTGTGATTGTTGTTCAATTATAACTGCAATTGTCATTCCTTTAATACCTGCAATTAATGTTCATGCTACTAGAATAAGATTGATAATTCAGTTTAACTTATAGTCACCGTGTTTTTCCAAGTTAATTTGCTTTTTTGTTCCATTGAATTAAGATTGTTGTTCAATTCATTTCTGTTAGGATAAACTCTGCTGTTGAATTCATTACTGATAGGTCAAGCTTTGTTGTTTAGTTTTTCAATAGACTTAGTTGTTGTTCCTTTTCTATCAATTGAATTTTTATTTCCAATTATTTGCTTTAGTGTGGATTGAAGGATCTACAACTGTGAAGGACATTGACTACCGCTGTCTAAGTTCTCAGATTGGGGATCTTGCCTATGATTGATGTTCATTTGCATCAGTTTACAGGGGAGAGAGTTATCATTTCTGAGTCCTCGACTGATGATTGTTTGAGTGAATGATTTAGTTACAAAACATTTCATTTTCTTGTTGTTCCAATTAGATTTTGTTTCCAACATTCATTAATCTTTGCATTTTAAAGCACTATACTGCAAAACATTAATCTTGAGCAAGTGACCGCCTCAGACTGAGTGCACTCTTGAGATAAAGAATCATCCCTGGGTTGATAATCAATGTACGATAAATAGGGGTTAAGAAGACACCTTTTATCGCTCAACATTGGGATTTCAGCAATTATGCCCCATTGATGTGGCCATACCATTTGCAGCGACTCAGGTAGATTCATCTCATGTGCGGTCCAAAGTTGAAAGGGATAAAAGCTCCATTGAGCACATTCAACACATCCACCAATAGGACCATGATATATTAGATAGATCTAATGCTAAGTACAAGCAGTGCCATGATTAGCATTGAGTGCCACACAAATTCCAGGTGGGCGACAAAGTTTGGCTACATTTGTAAAAGGAGTGCCTTGTTGGAACCCATCGCAAGCTTCACCCACTCTGATATGTGCCATACACCATCACCAAGGCTGTTGGGGACAATTCCTTCGAGCTCAACATCCTACTGTTCCTTGGTCTGCATCCACTGTTCAATGGAGATCGCCTTTGGCCATACTTTCCACCATTGTTGGACACATCTAACATTGCATAACAACTCAGACCAATAGAACTCAACCTAGACTACATGGAACAAACCACAACTAATTAGATCATGGTCACACAAATCAAGAACACTCGAAAATAAAGGATACAACTATATTGAGTTGTCAAAGTAGGCCAACTCCTTCACCAAGGCAAATGACTCACCAGGGACCAAGTTCAGCAGAAGTTTCCTCACCTCATGGAGGAACTCAACGCATTGGTGACCATTGCTTCCTAAGGGGGGAGGACTAATCCAGGTGGATATTGGTGGCCACCTACCTATTCCACTTGGACCCTCACCATTGTTTCTTTTAGTTTTTCAGTTTATTTAATTGTAGCACAACTTACTATTTTTGGCATTTTTTTGGGTCCTAAACTTTTAGAGCCGTTTTGAGGCCCTAAACGATATTTTTCTTTTTTAATTTCCTTCTGTAATTTAAAATGTAATCACATCGGTAGTTGTATTCCTCGGAGAGATATTTCCAACTAGGTATCATACGCATCAAATGGAGATGATATGACCAAGTTATGACCCCGGGAAGTTGGCTGCCTAACTAACCCCAACGGGGCCCATAAACTCTTGGTGTTACATCTCCTCGGGTTAAGGTTTTGGTTGTTTAGGGTTTTCTATTATTTTTCAATAATAAAAAGGCCCTTGAGCCTCATTGTAACTTAGTTCAGAGGCATGTAGCCACCAAATCGCTTCTCAGAGATAAGCTACCATCGCCTGAGCTGTCTTATTTCCATTATGTTTGTAAGCATACTAGTTCAATATTTTTCTATTAATGAAACGAAGTGTTTTTCTATTGCATCTATGTGTTTATGAGTATATTTGTAATTCGTTGCGTTCCTATTTAAGTTCGGATTAGGAGGTTTCTGAAAAGATCCTTGCATGCAATCTCTAGTTACTAAAAGTAGATCCTTGAATCAAGGAATGCATTCGCACGCTGCCTTGGGAGAAGTAGCCCATGCATGCAAATCAATTTTTCTCAGTCCTGGAGGGAACTGGTCAAGTCAACTAAAAATGCAACACTCTTCTCAGCTGGGAGGAAAAAATGTGCATTTCTGGGAGGGAGCTGGGTTGGCTGCCTAGAGGGATTGCACAGTTTCTGGGCAGAGCAGCTAACTCCTTCCTAGAATTGCGCAATTTTTGGGCTAAGCAATTTTGCTGGGAGGAATTGCATAATTTTTCTAATGAATAGTGACAGGTAGATTTGTGCAATTTTGGAGCCCAACAGGTTTCCAGACATAATTACGCAATTTCTAGAGGGAAAGTTGGTTCCCCTCTAGAATTGTGCAATTTCTAGAGGGAAATCTGGTTCCCCTCCAGAATTGTGCAATTTCTTGAGGGAGTTGCTCAACTTGCAACTAGACCAAGTCCGGTGAAACATCTGTGAGGGGGATGCAACAAATTTTGATGGACAAACTGTCATTTTGCAAAAAAAAAAATTGAAGTTGGTGTATTTGATAAGGCAATACATGCTGCTGTGAAATGTTGGTAGGGAGGATCCAAAACGAAGCTAAGGAAAAATTTTGGAAGGTGGGTGTAGCTGCTACAGTAGGCTCCCATAAGGTGAGGATCTTAGTTGGATGTGCCCCTTTTGTAGAAGCTCCTAGATCATTCGCTTGCTTTCCTCATTTTCCAAAATTTAGCGGTGGTCTATTGGCCCATTGGGTAGAGGTGCTTTGGGAGTTAAATCGATTGAGTGCTTGGCTTGATAGTATAGGGCTATTCCTATGGCTGAGGAGAAGATGTCAATGTATTCTTGCACGACCTTATCCACTTACTTGTGCTACGTGGAGGTACCATTTTCAGGGGCCATGGATGTGGCCATAATCTTTATCTTACTTTAAGTATGAATCAGAAAGAAAACAATTTTCCCGGTCTGGGAGATGATCTTACTACATTCTTATTATATATCAAGGAGATGGAAGTAGGTGGGGCTACCTTCAGTATCCTGTATAGTTTCTTTCCCATAGTAATAATAATAGTGCAATTCTTTGACTCATACATATCATGATGCTTCTACAAATATGGTTGGCCTAATAAAACATCACAAACTTCAACATGAGCAACATCACATAGTACCTCATCTGTGAAAGGCTTGATGTTGTATGGAAGGTGGCATTGTTTCCTGACACGGATATCTCATCCTTGGTGAAGCCACTTGATGGTATATGGTTGTGGGTGCAGTGTGGTTGGTAAGGGAACTTTCTTAATGACCTTTGCTGAGATGAGGTTATTTTGGATCCCACTATCAAAAATGAACTACAATGGAGAATGCTTCACCCACATTTGTGAGTGGAATAAATGATCCCCCTCCTCTAGATCTTTGGGCTCAGCCTTCTAAACCTTGGTGGTGGAAAGGGTGGCACTAGGTTTTGCATCAATAATTTTATTCCCCTTGTTGAGTTCTAGCTAAAATTTAGAACGTGCATCGGACTCTGAAGCTTTTACCTCAACCACCAATGACTGCTTAGCATGACACTCATTTGTGTTGTGGGTAGGGCTCTTGTGGAACTCACACCACTTCTCATGTCCTTCTTCATATTCATTGTGTCATTCTTTACTTGTGGCTTCGATGGATTGTCCTAAGTCATTTCTCCTTGGCTCTATCCTTTGTTATGCAGTTTGGGGCTTTTCTTGCCTTGCTTCAGATTCACAGATCCAAAGTCTCACTTATTTTGTTTAAGTTTATGTTCAATGTTGGTAGCATATTTGTATGATGCACCAAGCGAGGAGATGTCTAGGAACTCCATTTCTTCCTTAAAACTTGAGCACCATATGTCTCTCAGAGTCTTTGATACCCAACTTTGTGCGTAAAGTATGAAAAATATTTTTTGATCTCATGCACATCTTAATCCCTTTGTTGTCGTGTTGTAGTCCATTGTATGTATTTGTCTTCATAGCCTATGATAGGGTAATATTGTTCCTTGGTGGCATCTCAAAATGAATTCAAAGAGTGTGCAGCTGAAAATAGTGAGGGTCTCTCCTCATCTCTATGCCCATAGCAAGTTTAACACCAATATTTGATATGGGGTTGGCTTTGAGGAGCACAAAAGTAATATTTTCCCTATCGAAAAAATTATGGACCAAAAAATATACCTCCAATATATTTAACCATCTATTTAGTGAATTTGCATCTATTTGGCATTCAAATATAGGGATGCAAAAGTTAACTTGTACCTTAAAAGGGAAAATGCCTCTCAAGTGATTGTTGGATGAAGTTGATTTTCCCTTTGATACCCACTGAAGGATCCAGGAAAATTTTTCCATCATCTTGTTCCTTTGTCACTCAAGGGCTTCTTCAATCAATATTTTGAAGGGATCTCTTGCCCCCCATCTTTATTTTTTTTGGTAATGGGAGGTCGTCAGTGTCAGTGAGACTGGTCTTGCAAAGGTCCAACTAGTTCATGTCCCAACTCCTTATACCCCGACCTAATTGGGGACATGCAAAAAAAAACAAAGAAAGAGTAGACCACTCTAATACCCCTAATCCATATTTATGTAGGAATCAAATGAAATACATATTCAAGCCAAAACATAGAAATACAACAGAACTAAATTTCAATTATAAAATAACAATTGTTTAAAATTGTTTACATACATAAGAGAAACAAACTAGCTCAGGTAATGATAAATTATTTCTAAGAAGAGATGTGCCAGCCACATGCCTTCTGAACTATCTTATAATGAGGTTCAAATGCCTTTTTATTATTTAGAAGACAAGGGAAAACCCTAGACATCCAAAAACCTAACCCTAGGAGATGAAGCACCAAAATTTTGTGGGCCCCATTGGGTTAAGTTGGATCACCAGCTTCCCAGGGTCATAACTTTGACATAAGATCTCTGTTTGGATATCATAATCTCTGGCCTCTCTATTTTCCTAGAAAACATATTTTTGGACCTCAAAATGACTTCAGAAGTTTAGGACCCAAAAAACATGCAAAAGAAAGTAACTATGCTAGAAATTAGGAAACTGAATGGAAATAGTGTTGGGGGTCCAAGTTGAATAGGTGAGTGGACACCAATATCGACCTAGATCAGTTCTCTACCCATAGAAATCACTAGTACCCATTGCATTGAGTGTCTCCATGAGATGTGGAAACTTCTGCTAAACTTGGTTGCTAGTGAGCCACTTGCCTTGGTGCAGGAGTTGGCCATATTTGACAACCCAATATAGTTGCATCCTCTATTAGCGAATGTTTTTAATCTATTTCAATGATTCAGGCGGTCACGGATTTTTCAATGAAATATGGGATGAGATTTGTTGGTGTCAACTACTCAGAAACATTTGATGTGTCCAACAATAGTGGAAAGTATGGACGAAGGTTGTCCACATTGAACAGTGGTTGCAGGCCAAGGAATGGGGGAATTTTGAACTTGAAATAATTTTCTATCATAGCCTTGGTAATGGTGTAAGGCTTGTATCGGAGTGGTCGAAGATTCTAATGGGCATCAACAAGGTGTTATTTCATCAAATGCAACCACACTTTTTCGCCCACTAGAAACTTCTGTGGAACCCAATGTTGATCATGCCATTATTTATACTTGGCATAGGATTTATGCAAGATATAATGGACCTGCTAGTGGATGTGCTAGATTTGTTTAATAATATGGTGAACTTATTAGATTCAGACTAAGCATGTGCATATTTTTCCTGTGTATCCGCAACAGGTATTACAACATCAACAAGACATAGAGGTTGAAATCCCATGCCCACTTGAAAGAGGTTGTGAGTAGTCAAGCTATGGACAGATTTGTTATAGATGTGATGCATATAGGGAAGAATATTGTCCCATGTTCATGGATTCTTGGAGGATTACATGCGTAGTTTGTATGTTATCATCCTGTGACAAGCTTTATCTCGCCATCAATCTATGAATGGAATGTAGTCAACTTTGTGAGCTTAGTGTCCAATAATGACTAGAGCCTTGACCAGAATGTGCTTAGGAACCTACTATCTGTTTCTGATATAATGGTCTCTGGGATCCAAAAAAGAACCCACATTTGTTCGAAGAAGAGTTTGGCAGTGTCTTCTGTTATGATGCTCTTCTTACAAGCCATCAATATAGCCATCTTAGAAAATATATTGACGACCACAAATACACATTCATTGCCATGCTTGGTAGAAGGGAGGCCAAACATATAGTCCATGGATATGGATTCCCAAGGTTGAGTAGGATTATCCAGAGGAGTGTACAAGCCTTGCTTCTTAATAATTTGTTTGGTGATGCCAAAGGCAGTGAAAGATCTGATATATTTTCCAACATCCTATCGAAGTTTTATCCATAAAAAATATTTCTACAATACTTCCACTAACTTCTTGACACCAAAGTGTCATGTGACCCTTTTGTAATGCGTCTCCCAAATCAACTTGGCATGCTCTCTTGAAGGAACATAAAGATGTCGTAGATAGCACAATATTCCATTCTGAATATGGAAGTCTGGAATTGGATTTCCATCCATCAGTATCATGTAGGTGGTAGTGAACTGTGAGTCACTTTCATATAGTTGTGGCCATCCAAATATCTTGTTCTTGCAAGATTTGAGATTTATACTCACTAACAAAATCAAGTTTCGAATGAGGTAGTATGCAACATGATAGGTGCTTCCCTTCTTATAATTTATGTTCATGTGGAATTTTTGCATGTGGACCATTTATGATGGAAATTGTTCAGAAACTTCCCCAATCTTTGCATAAATTGAAGAGTTCTATGATCTATGTGGATGATCCTCTCCTTCCCTAGAATATAATGCTTCTATTGTCAGCAAGTATGCACAATAGATTGCATCTCCTTAACATAGGTGGGGTAAAAATGAATTGTATCATAAAGTGTCTCACTATGATAATCCACCGAGTGCCCTTGTTGACTGAGGACTACACCAATAGCATAATTTGAGCCATCTATATCAATATCAAATGGTTGTTGTGGTATGGAAAGGCGAGGACCTGTGTAGAGAAAAGGTGTTGTTTTAGTTCAATAAATGTCTTCTACTATGCCTTAGACAAAAAAAAAAAACACTTTTTCTATGCCCTTGGTAACTTGATTCAAGGGCCAAGTAATATGAGAGAACCCCAACAAGAATCTTCAGTAGAAATTGGCAAGGCCCAAGAATCTACGAAGATCTGTCATAGTCGTCAGGGTTGTCCAATCCTGAATGACTTGGATCTTAGCTAGATCTACATGCACGCCTTGCGTGTCGATTATGTATCCCAAATATTTTACCAGGTCCTTGCAAAAGGACCACTTCTGCAAGTTCACACATAGCTTGTGCTATTGCAGGGTTTGAAGGACCTACTGAATATGTTGTAAGTGTTATGTAGAACTCTTGTTAAATATTAAGATGTCATCCAAATATACAACCACAAAGGAGTTTCTTAAAGGCCGCAAGATTTCATCCATCAAACTCATAAAATTTGTAGGGGGATTTTTCAAGCCAAAGGGCATAACCAACCACTCAAAAAGGCCCTCCTTGGATTTGAAGGCAGCCTTTCATATATCTGTGGGCTTTGTTGGAACTTGTTGATATCTGAACTTCAAATCAATCTTCTTGAAGCACTGTGCCCCCTTGAGCTGGTCAAAAAGGTAATCAATCGATGGGATCAGGTACCTATTCCTAAAAGTGATTTTATTTAGTGCTCGATAATCAATGCAGATTCTTCAGGTCCCATCCTTCTTTGTATGAGTATAATTGGGCTCCCACAAGGTAAGGAGGTTGGTCAGATATGCCCTTTTCTTGGTAGCTCCTGAATATGTTGCTTGATTTCCTCATTTTCTAGAAGAGAGCAGAGGTATATTGGCCCATTGGTTAGAGGAGCTATGGGAGTCAGATCGATCAAGTGCTTGAATTGATAGTGCAAGGGTACTCTTGTGGGTGAGGAGAATATGTCCCTATATTCTTCCAAGACCTTATCCACTTTATTTTTTTGTGTAGTGGGACCCTTTCCAAGGGTCATGGATGTGGCGACAATATTCCCCTTACATTGAGAATGAATCAGAAAGAAAAAAAATTCTCAGTCTCAGAGATGATCTTACTGCATTACTTAGCAGAGATCAAAGAGATGGTGGTAGGAGGGGCTACCTCTAGTATCCTTTATATTTTTCTACCCAAAGTAATATAATAGTGTGAGTTCTAGACTCATACACAACATGATGCTTCCACAAATATGGTTGGCCTAATAAAACATCACAAACTTCAAGAGGAGCAACATTACATAGTACATCATCCTCGAAGGGCTTGATGTTGTATAGAATGTGGCACTACTAACTAACATGGATATCATGTCCTTAGTGGAGCCACCCAATGGTATATGTTTGTGGGTGTGGTGTGGTTGGTAGGCCCAACCACTTAATAACCTTTTTTGAGATGAGGTTCTTTTGGCTCCCACTATAGAAAATGAACTATAGTAGAGAACCTTCCACCCATATCTGTGAGTGGAAGAGACGTTCCCCCACCTCTGGATATTTAGGCTCAGTCTTCTAGACCTTGGTGGTGTAAATAGTGGCACTAGGTTCTATGTTGATAGTCTGCTTCCCCTTTTCATTCCCCTTGTTGTGTTTTGGCTCATTATCAGAACATGAATCAAACTATGAAGCTTTTATCTTAGCCACCAATAGCTGCTTGGTGCGACACTCATTTGTGTTGTGGGTGGGGCTATTGTGGAACTCACACCATTTTCATGTGTCCTTCTTCATATTCATGGTGTTATTCTTTGCTTGTAGCTTTGATGGATTGTCCTGGATCGCTCCTCCTTGGCTCTATCCTTTGTTTTGCAGTTTGGGGGTGTTCTTGCCTTGCTTCGGATTCGCAGACTCAAAGTCTCACTTATTTTATTTTATTTTTTGTTCAATCTTTGCAGCATATTGGTATGTTGCACCAAGTGAAGTGATTTCCAGGAACTCCATTTCATTCTAAATGTATTTCTGCAAAAATTCATGGTACATTAGCACCAGATGTCACTAAGATTATTTGATACCCAACTTTTTGCGTAGAGTATGAAAATATTTGTAATCAGAGGGATGAGGAGAGAACTTCACTATTTTTAGCTGCACACTCTTGGAATTCTTATAAAGATTCCATCAAGGGACAATATTACCAGGTTAGAAGCTATGAAGATAAGTACATACGATGGACCACAATACTATAAAGTTTGTGCACCTCGTTGGCATAAGTTGGACTACCAACTTCTCGAGGTTGTAATTTTGGCATAGGATCTTTGTTTGGCTATCATAATGCCTTGTTTCGAAGAGATCCATGAGGAAGAGAAAAAATATTATTTGAAACAAAATTTCACATTTTTTTGGTCTCTTTTTTCCCCAGAAAACATCTTTTTGGACCTAAAAATGGCTCCGGAAGATCATGACCTGAAAAACTACCAAAAATAATAACTATGCTAGAAATTAAGAAATTGAAAGGAAATAGTGTTGGATTGCAAGTGGAATAGGTGAGTGGCCACCAATATCCACCTAGATCTGGTGAGTCATTTTCCTTGGTGCAGGAGTTGGATAGATTTGACAACATAATACAGTTGGATCCTCTATTGGCAAGTGTTATTAATTTTTGTGTCCATGATCCAATAGGACATGCCTTCTTTAATGCAATCTCGACTGAGCTTTGTTGGTGTCAATTGCTCAACAATTTCGAATATGTCTAGTAATTTTGAAAAGTATGGTCGAAGGTGGTCCACATTGAACACTAGGTGTAAGCCAAGGAATGGGGGAATTTTGAGCTCGAAATCATTATCTCCCACAACCTTGGTGATCGTGTATGGCCCATATTAGAGTGCTCAAATCTTCTTATGGGCGTTGACAAGGCATTCCTTCTAAAAATGCAACCACACTTTGTCTCCCACCTAAAATTTATGTGGAACCTGACGTTGATCATTTCGTTGTTTGTAGTTTTCATTACCTTTACCTAGGATATCATGGACCTACTAATGAATGTGCTAGATGTGTTCAATAAATCTGGTGGGCTTATCAACTTCTGACTGAGCATGTACAAATTCTACCTATGTAGTTTCAAGAGGCATTGTGACATCAATGGGACATAATGGTTGAAATCCCATGCCCACTTGAAAGCAGTTGTGTCCAGTTGAGCTATGGAGAGCTCCATTATAGTTGTGTTGCACATAGGGAAGACTCGTGACCCATGTTCGTGGATGCTTGGAGTTGTACATCTGTAGTATATGCACTATCATGTTGTTGACAACCTCTATTTGGCCATCACTCTATTTATGGAATGCAATCGAACTGGTGAGCTTAGTGTCCAATAATGAGTAGAGACTCAACCAAAATGTGCTCGGGACCTTACTCTCTCAGTCTCATATAATGGTTTCTGGGATCCCAAAATGAACCCACACTCATTCGAAGAAGAGTTTGATAGTGTCTTTTGTTGTCATGCTCTTCTTGCAGGACATCAACATAGTTATCTTAGAAAATATATTGATGACCATAAATACACAATCATAGGCATGCTTGGTAGAAGGGAGGCCATACATATAGTCCATGGAGATGGATTTCAAAGGTTAGTTAGAAGTAGGAATAGGAGTGTACAGGCCTTGCCTCTTAATGGTGGACTTGGTGATGGTACATGTAGTGTAACATCTGATATATTTTCCAACACCTTGTCAGAGTTTTGGCCAATAAAAATATTTCTGCAGTACTACCACCATCTTCTCAAAATCAAAGTTCCATGTGATCCTATTGTAATGCACCTCCCAAATCAGCTTGGCATGCTTGCTTTAAGGAACACAAAGATGTCCAAGATAGCACATTAATCCATCCTAAAGGTGGAAGTCTGGAATTAGATTTCTATTCATCAGCATCTTGTTGTTGGATGAAAAAATTTGAGTCACTTTCATATAGTTATGGCCTTCTAGAGGTCTCGTTCCTGCAAGAGTTGAGAAATGTACTGAGTGCAACAATCAGGGGTCAATAGAGGTAGTCTAAGACATGATCAGTGCTTCTCTTCTTTTACTTATTGTTCAGATGGAATTGTTGCGGGTATGTGGACCATTTCTAATGGCAATCATTCACCATCTTCCCCTATTTTTTCTTAAATTGAAGAGGCTGATGATCTATGTGGATGATCATCTCCTTCCCCATAATATAATGCTTCCATTGCTGGTAGCCCTACATTTTAGAGTACATATCCTTATCATTGGTGGGGTACCTATGAGCAGCATCAAGGAGCATCTCATAGTGATATGCCATTGGGTGCCTTTATTGAGTGAGGATCGTGCCAATAGAAAATCTAAGGCATCTATCTCAATCTCAAAATGGTTTCATAAGTTCTTGTAAAGCAAGGACTGGTGCAGAGCAAAGGCAGTGTTTCAATTCAATGAATTCATTCTGTTGTGCCTTGGACTAAAAAAAATCGCTTTTTCTCTACCCTTGGTAACTTGACTCAAGGGCCAAGTAATATTAGAGAACCCCAACATGAATCTCCAATAGACATTAGCATGGACCAAGAATTTGTGAAGCTCTGTCATAGTTGTTAGGGTTGGCAATCCTGAATGACATGGATCTTAGCCAAATCAACATGCATGCCTTTGTGCATCAATTATGTAGCCCAAATATTGGACTTGATCCCTACCAAAGGAGCACTTCTCCAAGCTGGCATATAGCTTGTGTTTTCACAGGGTTTGAAGGACCTACCAAACATGTTGCAAGTGTTATGCCCAACTCTTGTTGAAGATGAGGATTTTATGTAAATATAAAACTGCGAGCGAGTTGGTGAAAGGCCTCAAGGTGTCATCCATTAGTCTCATAAAAGTTGCAGGGGAATTTGGAAAATCGAAGAGCATGACCAACCACTCAAAAAGACCCTCCTTGGATTTAAAGGTAGACTTCCATACATTTGTGGCCTCTATTGGAACTTGATGATATCCAAATTTCAAATCAATCTTGTTGAATTACTTAGAAGGTCATCAATCCATGGTATCATGTACTAGTTCCTAATAGTGATTTTATTTAGTTCCTGATAATTAATGCAAAGTTTCTAGGTCCCATCATTCTTCTGTACAAGCACAATTGGGCTCCCACAAGGTGAGGAGCTTGGTCATATATGCCTTTTTTGTTAGCACCCTTAGATTTGCTGCTTGATTTCCTCATTTTCCAAAAGACAGTGATGATATATTTACATATTGGTTAAAGTAGCTCTAGGAGTTAGATATATCAAATGCTTAACTTAACAGTACAGGGGTACTCTTATGGGTGAAGAGAAGATGTCCTTGTATTCTTACGTGTCCTTATCCACTTGCTTTTGTTGTGTGAACAAACCCTTACCAGGGGCCATGGATATGACCACAATCTCACCTACATTGAGAATGAATTGGAAAGAAAACAAATTTCCTAGTCTGGGAGATGATCTTACTACATTTCTTAGCACATATCAAAGAGATGGTGATAGGCGAGTCTGCCTATGGTCTCTTGTATAGTTTCTTTCCCAAAGTATAGTTTGAGGCTTGGACTCATACACAACATGACACTTCCACAAATATGGTTGGACTAATAAAACATCACAAACTTCAAGAGGAGAAACATCACATAGTACCTCATCCGTGAAGGGATTGATGTTGTAGGGAAGGTGGCACTATTGGTTGACACAAATATCTTGTCCTTGGTAGAGCCACTGTATGGTAGATGATTTCAGTTGTGGAGCAGTTGGAAATCCCAACCACTTAACGACCTCTACTAATATGAGGTTATTTTGGATCCCACTATCGACGATGAATTACATAAAATAACTCTTCACCCACATCTATGAATGGAGGAGACACTCTCCCTCCTCCAGATCTCCGGGCTCAGTCTTCAGGGCCTTGGTGGTGGAAATGGCAGCATTGGGTTCTAAGTAAATAATATGCTTCCCTTTACCATTCTTCTTATCAGGTTTTGTTTCAAAATCATAACATGCATCAGACTTTGAAGCTTTTAGCTCGATCACCAATGATAGATTGGTGTCACACTCATTTGTGTTGTAGGTGGGGCTTATTTGGAACTCACACCACTTTCCTATGTCCTTATTTGTCTTCTAGGTGCCATTATTTACTTGTGGATTCAATGGATTGTCCTAGTTCATTTCTCCTTGGTTGTATACTTTGTTTTTTGTTTTGGGGGTACTCTTGCCCCCTCGCTTCTTTTGTTTAAATTTTTGTTCAATCTTGGCATCATATCGATATGTTGCACAAAGCAAGGAGATGTACAGGAAGTCCATTTATTCCTTAATGTATTTTTGCAGACAACCATGGTACTTGAGTGCCAGATGTCGCTCAGTCTTTGATACCTAACTTTTTGCATAGAGTATGAAAACTAGTTTTGATATCATGCACATCTTGGTCCCTTTGTTGGTGTAGTGTGGTCCATTGTATGTACTTGTCTTCATAGATTTTGACAAGGTAATATTTTTCCTAGATGGCATTTCAGTAGGAAATCCAAGAGGGTGTGTTGAAAATAGTGAGGGTATCTCCTCATCTCTCTACTCTTAGTAAGTTTCACACTAATGCTTGACATGGGGGGTGGATCTAAGGAGTGAAAATGTAATATTTTCCCTATCAAAAAAATTATGGACCAAAAAATATGCCTCTAGCAGATTTAATCATTTATCTAGGGCATTTGCGACCACTCGGCCTTCAAGTATGGTTATGTGAAAGTTAACTTGTACCTTAAAAGGGGAAGCCCCTCGGAAGTGACCTTTAGATGAAGATTCTTCACCTGTTGATGCCTGCCAAAGGATCTAGAAAAAATTGTCCATCATCTCGTTCCTTTGTCACTCGAGGGCTTCTTCAAGCAATATTTTGAAATCATCTCCTACTCCATCAAATTTCTTTCTTCCACCATGGGAATTCGTTGGTGTCAGCAAGGTCATTCTTGCAAAGGTTCAACTAGTTCAAGTCCCAACTCCTTATACCTCGACCTCGTTGGGGACATGCATAGAAAATAGAGAAAGAGTAGACCGCTCTGATACCACTGATCTAGATATATGCTGGAATGAAATGAAATACATATTCAAGCCAAAACACAAAGAGACAATGAAATGGAACTTCAATTAATAAAATAGCAATCGTTTGACTGTTACAGAAGCTTTTGCCTCTGTTCATACCTAATGACTGAAGTTAACTTTGGTTGGTTAATCTGATCAATTCATCGATGGTCGACAAGTATGATGGTTCTAAGGCAGTGGATTCTCAGGGTCTAATATGACTTGAAAGACCCATTGGATTCTAGTTCTCTTTTCCTACCAACCAAGGCCCGATAGGGTAAGCTTGCCAAACTCTCGACAAAGGCCACCATCGACTCACTATAAGTGAAAAAAACTAGGTCGGGCAATGGTAGCTTATCTTTGAGAAGATATGTAATAGCCACATGCCTTTTTAACTATCTTAAAATGAGGATAGAAGGCCTTATTATTATTGATAAATTAAGGAAAAAAACTAAACATCCAAAAATCTATCCCTAGGAGATGAAGCACCAAATGTTTATGGGCGTTGTTGGGGTAAGTTAGACTACGAACTCCTTAAGGTCATAACTTTGGTATACGATCTCCTTTCGTTGAAAATGCAGCAAGAAATTCTCAATTTCATTTTGCTTTGATTAAATTGAGAAAAATTGAATTTCCACATCATCAGACAAATTGGATGTAGTTAACTTGTGTGGCATAGCTTGTGTCACCCAGTTTACTCAGTAAACTCAAGTTGGAGGAGTTATAGTTTAGTTAAGCATGTGTGATTTCTAATTTGTAGCAATCAAGGTTAGTTATCTTAGGTTGTTTTCAATTAACCTAGTTCTAATTGTTGGAGGAACTAGTGGAGGGTCAGTTGTGCAGTGGGACTTCAGTCAAACTCAATGATCATCTAGTTAACTGATCAATCAGCCTAAAATAGCTAGTGCATGTAGAGAATTCGAGTTCTCAAGATGTGGTGGAGATTCCAAGGTAGTGTAACATTAGTTATAAAAGAGTCTTGAGTGTACAGGTGTTGCATGCAGTCTAATGATCAACCTTGAGGAATTTCATAAATAATAAGGGGCCTAATTTATTAAGGAATTGCGCAAGGAAATATGGGCTCAAGAAGAGGATAAAATTGACTAAGTCTGGGTCAGAGCATCTCAGTCAAAAAAGAGATAGGTTATGCATTTGTAGGTTGTGCTCAGTTGAGAAAATCAATTGTAATACATCTATATTCATCAGATTAATGCAAGAAGGAATTGGGGTTTTTAGCATATTTCTTTCCCTAGGAAAAATACTATTTGCATGTGTGTGATTTTTTATTGCATATCTAAGACTTTTGTTCTAAATTGTGAATTAATGCTTGCAAAGAAATAGAGTATGTTTTTGTCTTGTGAATTTGATTAAAACTTCATAAGAATTTGAAAATCTACACCATAATTTCTACATGGTATCAGATCTGGATTCACATTAGAGTAGGAATTTCGAATTTGTTTCTAAAGAGGTTTGAATTTGGAGTTCAATGTAACAGGATCTCTTCAGAGCTGAGAAAATGGCCTTCAATGGACTAAGGATAGAGTATGCCTTGGAAAGGAACCTCTAATTTTGTTGCATGGAAGGATCACATGGAGCCAGTATTGGATGAAAAAGGATTGCTAGAATACATTAAGACAGATGTTGTAAGACCACTATAATCTGATGTCTAGAACCTTGCTCAATGGAAGAAAGATGTAGGCAAGGTGAGGAGAATAATATTGGAGGGGGTATAGGACCACAATGTCACCAATCTCCATGAGAAAGAAACTACTTATGCAATGTGGAAGACACTGACAGATATGTTCCAGAATATTAGTGACCACAAGAATCTATCGCTCAAGGATAAACTTTGAAATATCAAGATGCAGAATAATGAAACTATTCCACAATACATGAGCAAGTTCACACAAGTTTGTGATGAGATTGCAGGAGTTGGTGTTACTGTTTCATATGATGATTTGGTAAACCTAGCCCTTTTGTGGCTTCCCAAGAGCTGGCATAACTACCAAGATTTGGTGAACGGGAGGGAAAAATTGTCGAATTGTTAATGCTTATGGTCTAATTTGGTACATGAGAAATTTGCATTGGATGGAAAGGAAAAGAAGGGAAAAGGGAAGAAACCTCAAACAAAACCAAAATTTATCCAAGGGGGCAAGAAGAAATATTTGTCCAAAATTAAATGCTTCCATTGTCATGAATTCAAGCACTATGCCATGAACTGTCCACACAAAAAGGAAAGCAAGAAGACCTCAGGAGGAGGAGTAGGTGAAGCCTTGGTTTCATGGTCTGAGATTGACATACCCTTACCGTATGCATGTTTAGCATAGTGATGAGGACAGTGTGGTACTTGGATTCAGGTGCATCATTCCACATGACAAGGTGTAGAGACATTTTCAGTGACCTGGAGGAGAAATACTTGCATATGAATATCAAGATGGGGGGCGATGGAAGGTATAGCACGACCGAGTTTGGTATAGTCACCTTTCATAGGGAGTTGGGCTACTCCCTTAGGTTCAAGGATTTCATGTTCATTTTGGGCCTATAGAAAAATATCATCTCTATTACAGTTTCAGAAAACCTTGGTTATGATGTGATCTTCAACAAAGGAAAATCATTCCTGAGACACATAGCCATGGGATAGGTGAAGCATATCATGGTTCATGTGAAGAATTTGTATCAGCTAGATGTGGAAGATTGTGTCACATTAAGCACAGAGGCAGAGAAAGTTCAAGGTTGTGATGTCGGTTAACTTTGGCACAGGAGACTTGGCCATTCTCATCATGGATCCTTGAAGATTATGCAATAAATAACCATAGGCCTCCCTAAAGGAGCACTTGAGTAGTAGCATGTATGCAAAGGATGTACTTTGGGGAACTACACAAAATCCACATTCCATGATTGGGATAGAAAATCGCATGCAGTCCTAGAAACGATCCACTTTGATGTTTGTGGTCCTTTCTCGACAACCTCCACTACCAAACACAAATATTTTGTCATTTTATTGATGACTTCTCACAGAAGTGTTGGATATTATTTATGTGGAATAAATATGAGACATTCTCCAAGTTCATAAAATTAAAAGCACTAGTTGAGAAATAAATCAACAACAAGGTGAAGGCTCTCGGGAGCAATAATGGAGGTGAGTATGTGTCAAATGAATTTATTTTTTTTTGTGTGAAAGAAGGAATTAAATGAGATTTGATAGCATCCCACAACCCATAATAGAATTGGGTGGCTAAGAGAAAGAATCGTAGAATTATGGGAGTAGTGAGGGCAATGTTGCATGACTAAGGCCTACCTCTGCATTTGTGGGTTGAAGCATGTAACCCAATAGTCTATTTGCAAAACCGAAGTCCTCATCATATTCAGGGCATGATTGCACTGAATGAAGCTTTCTTTAGGAGAAAGTTAGATGTGTCACACTTCAATATTTTTGGGGCCTCTATTTACTGCCATGTCTCCAAAGAATCAAGGAAGAGGCTTGAGTTGATAGTAGAATTGGGGGTATTTGTGGGTTACACAGAAACTCCCCACAAATATAATGTATACTTTCCATCCCTTAGAATGATAGTTGTGTGAAGGGGTGTAAACTTTGATGAGGAGAAAGAAATGTGGTTCTCTCTTAAGAGGGAGCTTCAGATCCCACCAGAAGATGAGATTTTAGCTCCAAACAAGGAACCTCAAGTAGTTGTGGAGAAACCACAAGTTGAGGAGCAAAGATTGGAAACAACCACTCAAGCATAACCATCTAGAGAAGGAAGGAAAAGAACTAGGGAAGCTGAAATAACTATGCAAGATGAGAGGGAGAAAGTGGATGCTCCTTCAAATCAGTGCAGAAAGAGAGGTCACCTGATTGGTACATTGGCTACATGGCTCTAATGACTAAGCTTGTAGAGATTGAGCCGTCCTCTTTCAAGAAAGTAGTAGAGCAACCTGTATGGGTTGATGCAATGGTGGAGGAATATGAATCCATTGTAAATAATAGTATTTGGGAAGTGATCCCAAGAATAGTAGATAAATCAGTTGTGGGTTCGAGAAGGGCCTTCAAGGTGAAGCATGCAGTAGACAAAAGCATAGATAAGTAGGAAATATTTGTGGCCAAGGGGTATTCTCAAGTTAATGGAATTGACTATGAGGAGACCTTTTCTCCTATAGCAAGGTACTCATCCATTAGATCAATTCTTACACTGGTTGTGTAGATGGGGTGGAAGATCCACTAGATGGATGTAAAAACAACATTCCTCAATGGATTTATTAAGGAGTAGGTGTACATCAAGAAACCATAAGGTTTTGAGAATTTTTATCGAGAGACTCATGTGTGCATAATCAAGCAAGCGTTGTATTGCCTCAAACAAGCACCCTATGCTCGGTACACTAGGATCAATAGCTATATCACTGGTTTGGGCTTCACCAAAATTGAAGCAAATGAAAACCACTATCATATTTTGGTGGAAGGTAAATTTCTCATTATTGTCTTATATGTTGATGATTTGATTTTAACTAGTGATGAGCAACTAATTAGATCTTACAAGGAGGACCTTGCAAGAGAATTTGAAATGAAGGACATGGGTCTCATGCACTACTTCCTCAAGTTGAAGTATGGCAATGCAATGGGGAACTGTTTGTATCTCAAGGCAAGTATGAAAATTATATACTACAAAATTTCTGCATGGAGAGTTACAAATTCATTGAGACACCTCTAGTGACCAACTGGAGGAAGGAGGATGCCACTTTAGGTGACGAAGTGGATACTACCATTTATTGGAAGCTAGTGCATTCACTCATGTATCTTGTGAACACATGACTAGATATATGCTATAATTCAACCAGCTGAGCCAAGTTATGTTTAGGCCAACCAAATTATTTTGGAAGGCAGAAAATCATGTCTTACAGTACCTCAGAGGCACTACCCATTTTGGACTATGGTACAAATGGACAGAGGAAGTGAAGTTGTGTGGCTTCACAGATGCAGATTAGTAGGGGATTCCATTAGACTGAAAGAGTACATCAGGTGGAATTTTCAATTTTGGGTCGACATTTGTTTCCTAGTATAGAAGGAAGCAATGATTAGTGGTGCTCAGCTCAACAGAAGCATAATACATTGTTGTAAGTCAAGCAGCATGTGAGGCAATCTGGATGAGAAAGATACTTGTTAGACTATTTGTTCACATGATGGATCCAATTGTGATCTATTTTGGTAATCAGAGTTTCATTAAGCCCTTTGAGAATATTTTATTTCACGATCGATCCAAGCATATGTATATATGATATCACCGTTCATGGGACTTTGTGCAGAGGTAGATAATGTTGCTACAATACATTCCGACAAAGGAACAAGATGTTGACATTATGACAAAGGCCTTGTCAAGAGGGAAGTTCGAGTTCCATAGGTGCAAGATAGGGGTGGTTGATAATCCATTTCTTTCTTAAAGGGACTGTTGAAAAATGTAGCAAGAAATTCTCAATTTCATTTTTCCTTGATTAAATTCAAAAAATCGAATTTCCACAATAGCAGACAACTTGGATGTAGTTAACTTGTGTGACACGACTTACGTCACCTAGTTTACTCAATAAATTCAAGTTGGAGGAGTTAGATTTCAGTTAAGCATGTGTGATTGTTATTTTTTAGCAATCAAGGTCAATTATCTCAGGTTTTTTTAGTTAAACTAGTTTCAACTGTTGGAGGAACTAGTGGAGGGTCATTCGTGTAGTGGGACTTCAGTTAAGCTCAATGATCATCTAGATAACTGATCAATCAGCCCAAAATAGCTAGTTCATGCATATAATTTGAGTTCCCCAGTTCTGGTTGAGATTCCAAGAGTAGTATTGAGTGTATAGGTGTTGCATGCAGTCCGATGATCAACCCTGAGGAATTGCAGAAACAATTTGAGGAATTTCCTAAATAATAGGGGCCTAACTTCTCAAGGAATTGTGCAAGGAAATAGGGGCTCAAGAAGAGGCATAAATTTAATAAGTATAGGTCAGATCTTCTTAGTGAGCAGAGAGATAGGTTATGTACTTGCAAGTTGTGCTTAGTTGAGCAAAGAAAATGTATACATCTTTATTCATCACATTAATGCAAGCAGGAATTTGGGTTTCTAGCATATTTATTTCCCCAAGAAAAATACTATTTTCATGTGTGTGATTTGTTGTTGCATGTATGATATTTTTGTTCTAAATTGTGAATTAATGTCTACAGAACAGTGGAATAGTTTTTTGTCTTGTGATTTTGATTAAAACTTCATAAGCAGTTGCAAATATACACCATAATTTCTATATCTTTTGGTTATCATAATACATCATTTCAAAGAACTCCACAAGGAGGAAATTAATGAATATTTCATATAAATTCTAGCACTTTTCTCATCTCTCCATTTTCCCAAAAAAATGTCTTTTTGGACCTCAAAACAACTTCGAAAGTTTAGGACCCAAAAAACTACCAAAATTAGTAAATGTGCTAGAAATTAGGAAAATGAAAGGAAATAGTGTTGGGGGTCCAAGTGGAATAGGCTGTTGGTCACAAATATCCACCCCAATTATTTCCCCTCCCTGAGGAAGCAATTGTACCCATTGTGTTGAGTTTCTCAATGAGATGGGGAAATTTTTGCTAAACTTGGTCCCTAGTGAGCCACTTTCCTTGGTGCAGGAGCTAGCTAGCTTCGACTATCTGATATAGTTAGATCCTCTCTTAGTGAGTGTTCTTAATCTATGTTTCCATGATTTGATCAATCATGACTTGTTCAATGCAATTTGATTTGAGGTCTGTTGGTGTCAACTGGTCAAAAATGTCGGATGTGTCTAGGAATGGTGGAAAGTATGGCCGAAGGCAGTCCACATTGAAAAATGGGTGCAGGCCAAGGAATGGGGGAATGATGAGCTCAAATTTTTATCTCCCATAGCATTAGTGATGGTGTAAGTCATGTATCAGAGTGGTTGAAGCTTCTGATGGGTGCAGGCAAGCCCTTATTTCTGCAAATGAAACCACAATTTTTCACCCACCTGAAACTTATGTGGCACCTAACATTGATCATGAGATTGTTTGTACTTGGAATTAGCTTTATCCAAGATATCATGGACCTATTGGTGGATGTGCTAGATGCGTTTAATAAATATTATGGCTTTATCATCTTCACACTGAACATGTGAAAAGTTTGCTTATGTAGTCGCAAGAATCATTGTAACATCAATGGGACACAATGGTGCAAATTCTAGGCCCACTTGAAAGGGGTTTTGTCCAGTCAAGCTATGGAGAGATTTGTTATAGTTGTGTTGCACATAGGTAAGATTTCCATGTTCATGGATGCTTGTATTTTTACATGCGTATTATGTGCACTATCATCTTGTTGAGAACCATTGTCTAACCATCAGTCAGCAGATCGAATGTAGTTGACTTGATGATGTTAGTGTCCAATTACGACCAGAGGCTTGACCAGAATGTGCTCAGGAACCTGCTATCCTAGTCAGACATGATGGTTTATGGGGTCTCAAAATTAACCCACATTTGTTCGAAGAAGAGTTTGGCAATGTATTATACTATGATGAGCTTCCTGTAGGCCATCAATATATCCATCTTAGAAAATCTATCGGTTGCCACAAATACACAGTCATTAGCATGCTTGGTAGAAGTGAGGCCAGAAATAGAGTCCACGGACATGGATGAATAGGTCATCTAGGGGTAGCAAAAAGAGTGTATAGGCATTGCTTCTTGATGGTTGGCTTGGCGATGGCATAGGCAGTGTAAAATCTAATATATTTTCCAATATCTTGTCAGAGTTTTGGCCAATAAAAATATTTCTACAGTACTTCCATTGTCTTCTCAACACCAAAGTGTCCTACGACCTTTATGTATTTTGCCTCCAAAATCAGCTTGGCACACTCGCTTGAAGGAACACAAAGATGTCCTAAATAGCACAACAATGCATCCTTAAGGTGGAAGTTTGGAATTAAATTTCCCTCCATCAACATCTTGCATGTGGCAATGAAATCTGATTCACTTTCATATAGTTGTGGCCATCAAGAGGTCTCGGCCAGAGTTAAGAATCATTCTTAGTGCCACAATTAGGGGTCACTTGAGTCAATATCCAACAATATTGGTGCTTCCCTTCTTGTACTTTATGTTCAAATGGAATTGTTTCATGTATGTGAATGATTTCTGATGGCAATCATTCTGCAACTTCCCCTATGTCTACATAAATTGAAGAGGTCAATGATTTGTGTGGATGATTGCCTCCTTCTCCATAATATAATTCTTCCCTTGTTGACAACCATGCACTATAGAGTACATCTCCTTATCATAGGTGGGGTACCTAAAAATAGTATTATAGAGTGTCTCACTCTGATAGGCCACTTGGTGCCCCTGCTAAGTGAGGAATACAACAATAGAATAACGTAAGGAATCTATCTTAATCCCAAAGGGTTGCATTTTGTTGTGTCTCGGACCAAAAAGACTTCCCTTTTACTCCACCCTTGATAACATGACTCAAGGGCCAAGTAATATGAGAGAACCCTAATATGAATCTCCAATATAAATTGGAAAGGCCAAAGAAGTTGTCAATTTCTGTCATAATATTTGAGGTTCGCTAATCCCAAATGACTTGTATCTTAGATGGGTCCACATGCACACCTTATGCATCAATTATGTAGCCCAAATATTGGACTCAATCCACGCCAAAGGAGCACTTCTACAAGTTGGCACATAGCTTATGCTTTTGCAATGTTTAAAGGACCTACCAAATATGTTATATGTGTTCTTCCCAACTCTTGTTGAAGATGATGATGTCATCCATCAACCTCATAAAATTTGCAGGGGTATTTGTCAACCCGACAGGCATGACTAATCACTCAAAAATGTCGTTCTTGAATTTGAAGGCAGTCTTCCATACATTTTTGGGCTCTATCTGAACTCAGTGATATCCAGACTTCAAATAAATCTTGTTGAAGTACTTGGCCCCCTCGATCTGGTCAAGAAGTCCATTAATCCATGGGATAGGGTACCTATTCCTAAAAGTGATTTTATTCAATGCCTGATAATTAATGAAGAGTCTCCAAGTCCCATCCTTATTCTATACGAGTACAATTAGGCTCCCATAAGTTGAGGATCTCAGTGAGATGTGCCCTTTTTGTAGCAGCTCTTGGATCCACCACTTGATTTCCTCCTTTCCATAAGAGAGTGGTAGTATATTGTCCCATTGGGTAAAGGAACTCCGAGAGTCAAATCGATCAAGTGCATGACTTGATAGTGCAAGGGTGCTCTTGTGGGTGAGGAGAAGATGTCCTTGTATTCTTCCATGAACTTATCCACTTGCTTCTGTTGCATGATAGGACCCTTTCCATGGGTCATGGAAGTGGCCACAATCGTCCCCTTACTTTTAGGATGAATCAGAAATAAAACAAATTTCCTAGTCTGGGAGGTTATATTACCACATTGCTTAATGGAGATCAAAGAAATGGCAATAGACGGGACTACCTCTAGTATCCTGTATACTTTCTTGCCAAAAGTAATAATAATAGTGTGAGGTTTGGACTCATACACAACATGACGCTCCCACAAATATAGTTGGTCAAATAAAACATCACAAACTTCAAGAGAAACAACATCACATAATACCTCGTTCATGAAGGGCTTGATGTTGTAGGGAAGGCGACACTGTTGGTTGACACATATTTCTCATCGTTGGTGGAGCCACCCAATGATATATGGTTATAGGTGTGGTGTATTTTGCAAGCCCAACTACTTAATGACCTCTGATAACATGAGGTTCTTTTGGCTTCCACTATCAACAATGAACTACATTGTAGAACCCTTCACCCACATTTGTGAGTGGAAGAGATGCTTCCCCACCTTTGGATCTTTAGGATTAGTCTTCTTTACCTTGGCAATGGCAATGATAGAACTTGGTTAATTGTCAATAATATAATTCCCCTTGTTGTTCCCCTTATCATGTTCTAGCTCAGAATTAGAACATGCATCAGACTCTGAAGCTTGTAGCTTGGCCACCAATGATTGCTTCGCATGACACTCATTTGTGTGTGGGTGAGGATCTTGTGGAACTCACACCACTTTCTTGTGTCCTTCTTGATCTTCTTAGTGCCATTATTTGCTTGTGGCTTCAATGGATTGTCCTGGGTCATTCCTCCTTGGCTTTGTCCTTTGTTCTATGGTTTGGGGGTTTTTTTCCCTTTTTTGGATTAACAGATCCAAATTCTCGCTTCTCTTCTTTAAATTTGTTTCAATCTTGGCAGCGTTTTGGTATGTTGCACCAAGCGAGGGGATGTCCAACAACTCAATTTCTTCCTATATGTATTTGTGTAGATAGTCATGGTTCTTGAGACCCATATGCCACTCATATTCTTTGAAACCTAATTTTGTTTGTATAGTATGAAAAATATTTATGATTTCATGCACATTTGGTCCCTTTTCTATTGTAGTGCAGTCCATTTTATGTACTTGTCTTCATTGCTTCCAATAGGGTAATATTGTTCCTTGATGGAATCTACGAAAGAAATCCAAGAGGGTGTGGCTAAAAATATTAAGGTTCTCTCCTCGTCCCTTTGCTCAGAGTAAGTTTCCCACTTGTCCTTTACATGGGGGGGAAATTTGAGGAGTGAAACAGTAATATTTTTCATATCATAAAATTATGGACTGAAAAATATTCATCTAGTAGATTTAACCATCTATCTAGAGAATTTCTGTCTATTTGGCCTTCAAGTATAGGGATGTAAAAAATAAATTTTACCTTAAAATGGGTAGCACCACCAAAGTGACTATTAAATGACGATTCTTCTCCCATTGATACCCGTCAAAGGATTGGGGAAAATTTGTTTATCATCTTGTTCCTTTGTCGCTCAAGGGCTTCTTCAAGCAATATTTTGAAAGGATATCCTACATCCTCATATTTATTTTCTTCCACCATGGGAGGTCACTGGTGTCTAATGAGCCCTATTATTGCAACAAGAATGTTTCATCTTCCAAGGCTACCAACTTAAACTATCAACCTGGTGTTCGTACAAACTTAAGAGTGTTACCACTATATGTGCAACATGAAATGCGTCCTTCTTTCGTTGATATGATGTAATGGAGTTAATGTCATGAATTAAAATCTTAAACATATTGCAAAAATGGAAATGTTTCTTGCTCAAATGTAAATATTAATCCTAAATGCAGAAATGTAAATCTTATACTACTTGCAAAAATGTAAACATTAAGCTAGCAAAATGTAAATTTTGTATTGGAAGGAAACATAGTATATGGAATGGAAATAACAATGCTTGAAATAGAAGCCATAGCTTAAGAATAAAGAAATAAAACTAATTTAACTTGCATAAAGTAAATAGCATGTAATAATCATTGCATTCCAAAAAGTTTAGATCCATTGACAGAGTTCATTAGATGTGGTAATCAAGAAAATCAGAATTTTGTTATCCAATTCATAAATTTGTCCACTAACCCAAATTGCAGAGTTGAATTGAAATGGAGAAGAGGAAAGATTAAGAGGCCTTTTTTCTTACTCAATCATGCATTCAGAGCCTAGAGGTCATTATTCAAGTCTAAGAGACAAAAACCAAGCTTTTGGAGCAAATATGGTCAAGTTTACACATGCTATAGGACTACTACTCCTGGGGAAAAATCGTTGAATCCCCAAGAAAATCGAAGTCAAATGAGATGGGAAAAACATTTTTATCAATTAGGATGTCCTAGGACTTAGTTCCAAGTGTAATCACCCAAAATTACCCCTGTTAACATATGATAAAAAATAGCAGAAAATTACTACTCTAAAAACTCAAAATTCAAGAATTAGTGAGCTACTTAACCTATCAAATGCCTAACCTGATCAAGTGAAAATTATATGGGGTAAATTTTTTTATTAAATTGAATTTTTTTTATAGCTCGATACAAGTATAATCAACTCAAATGAAGCATATTAACATGTTCTAAAAAATAGCATAAAATTACTACTATTTTGCTATAAGAGACTTCTAGAAATTTTAGATTTGTGAACTAGAAAACCAATCCAAGTAGCTCAATGATGAATATGACTTTTCAAAGTTGTTATAAGGATGAATAATTCTTGTGACTCTGTAAATAACCTTCAAAAAAACTCACTTCAATCATTTAATCAATATGTCCTACAACAAAAGAAGCATGAATAGTAAATGAAGAAATAATAGATGCAAGTGAACGCATTCAAAGAAGATAAAGAAAGTGTACGAGAGGGCTCTCAGGATCCTAGGATGGCCAATACCATTGATACTCAAAGTCCTATGAATGAAACCAAGCTTTATAAGCTAAAAAGGCACCAAACTTCATTATTGGAATCAACCCAAGTACATCCCTGCTAGAAATGAATGTGGAGCTGCTAAATAACAAGTTTTCTCCACAAGAAGACTAAAAGATACATTCTTCTAGAGGAAAATTAGAATTGGTACTTATAAAAAGTGATGGGAAATAAATCTCCTTTAAAGGAGGCAACTTTCCCCTCCAAAATACCTCAAAAAGTGGATCTAGTTCTTAACACTAAGAATTTGCATTAAATACAAAAGAACACATTCCTAGATTTTCTCAATCATTGGAGCTCCAGAATTTGTCAATAATTTCATGATATTTTGTTAATTTATTATCCAATATTGGTCCATATTGTAGTAGGGATAAATTCCCTATATTATCTCATTCAAAATTTACTCGATATTCTCTCAATATTCTCAAAAAATAAATAATATTAAGCAAATACTATGCAATGATCTATAAACTTTTCTAAGAACATATTAAAGCTAAAAACCATTATTAAATGTAGAAGGATAGATTAAATATAGACTTATGTGCCTAAGAAAGGTTATATGGGCCTTAGTTTGTGTTTAATCTAGAGGCCCATCAGTGTTGGCAAGGTCGTTCTTGCAAAGGTTCAACCAGTTCAAGTCCCAACTCATACCTCAACCTCCTTGGGGACTTGCACAAAAAAAAAAAAACAAAAAAAAAAGAGAAAACCACTCAAATACCACTGGTCCATTTATGAAATAATAAAATGAAATACAAATTTCAGCCAAAAAACAAAGATATAGTGAAACACAATTTCAATTAATAAAATAACAACTGCTGAAAATTGTTTACATACATAAGAGAAACAAACTAGCTTAGGCGATGGTAGCTTATCTTTGAGAAGAGATGTGATGACCACATGCCTTCTATACTATCTTACAATGAGGCTTGAAGACATTTTTATTATTGATAAAATAAGGGAAAACCCTGAACTTCCAAAAAACTAACCCTACAAGATGAAGTGCCAAATGTTTGTGGGAAATGTTGGGGGTAAGTTGGACTGCCAACTTTCGTGGTCATAACTTTGGCATATGATCTCCATTTGGCTATCATAATACCACATTTCAAATATCTCCACAAGGAATCAATAAAGAATGTATGAGACAAATTCCAAAAACATTATGCTCTCTCCATTTCCCCAGAAAACGCCTTTTTGGACCTCAAAACGGCTCTGGAAGTTTAGGACCCAAAAAACTACCAAAAATAGTAATTGTGGTAGAAATTAAGAAACTAAAAGGAAATAGTGTTGGGATTCCAAGTGGAATAGGTGGGTGGCCACCAATATCCACCTAGATCATTCCTCCTTCCTTAGGAAGCAATGGTCTCTATTGCATTGAGTGTCCCCGTGATATGGGGAAACTTTTGTTGAACTTCATCCATGATGAGCCACTTGCCTTGGTTCAAGACTTGACCTGATTTGAAAACCTAATATAGTTGGATCCTATGTTAGAAATTGCTCTTAATCTATGCTTCCATGATCTGATCAGTTGTGTCTTGTTCACTGCAATCTGGGTTGAGCTTTGTCGACGTCAGCTGCTCAACAAAATCTAATGTGTGCAACAATGGAGGAAAGTATTGTCGAAGGTGGTCCACGTTGAATATTGGGTGCAAATCAAGGAATGATGGAATGTTGAGCTCAAAATCATTGTCTCCCACAACCTTGGTCATGGTGTAAGGCCCATATCAAAGTAGTCAAAGCTTTTGATGGGTTCCAACAAAGTCTTCTTTTTGCAAATGCAACCACAATTTGTCGCCCACCTAAAACTTATGTGGCACCAAATGTTGATAATGTCATTGTTTGTACTTGGAATTCACTTTATCCAGGATATCATGGATCTCTTGGTGGATGTGGTGGATGCATTCAATAAATCTGGTGGCTGTATTAGCTTCGGACAGAGGATGTGCATATTCTACCTGTGTAGTCGCAAGAGGCATTGCAACATCAATGGGACACAGTGGTTGAAATCCCATGCCCACTTGAAACGGGTTATGGCTAGTCGAGTTGTGGAGAGCTACATTATAGTTGTGTTGTACATAGGGAAGACTACTATCTCATTTTCATGGATGCTTCGAGTTGTACATGTGTAGTATGTGAAATGTCATGTTGTTGACAACCTCTGTCTGGCCATCAGTCTCTGAATAGAATGCAGTTGACTTGATGAGCTTAGTGTCCAATAATGACCAGAGGATCGACCATGTGCTCAGGAACTTTCTATCCCAGTCTAATATAATGGTCTGTGGGATCCAAAAATGAGCCCACATTCATTCAAAGAAGAGTTTGGTAGTGTCTCCTACTGTGATGATCTTCGTACAAGTCATCAATATAGCCATCTTAGAAAATCTATCGATGACCACAAATACATAGTCATTGCCATGCTTGGTAGAAGGGAGGCTAGACATATAGTCCATGGAGATGGATTCCCAAAGTCAACTAAGATCAGGCAAAGGAGTGTACATGCCTTGCTTCTTAATGGTTGGCTTGGTAGTGCAAGATATCATATATTTTCCAACATCTTGTTGGTGTTTTCCAAAATAAATTATTCTACAATACTACCACTGGGTTCTTGACACTAAAGTGTACTGCGACCCTGCTGTAATGCGCCTCCCCAATTAGCTTGGCACGTTCACTTGGAGGAGCACAAAGATGTCCTAGATAGGTCAACAGTCCATCCTAAAGGTAGAAGTTTGGATTGGCTTTCCATCCATCAGCATCTTGAACATATTTATCGATCAAATGGGAACTATTACCTCAAAACGGGTACTCTAGCTCAAAAGCCCCAAAAAAACATGAAAAAACAACCCAAAAATGAAAATTGATTATGCCAAAACGATGTTTTTTAAGCGTAAATTTTCAACATTTTTTTTAAATGGAAGTAAAAACCATTTATGTTTTGAAAAATGGATGAAAAAACACCCTTAAAAAAAAGTGTTTATTCTAGAATAACAACAAAAAAAAATCGAGTTACAATTTTGACATTTTTTGGCAATGGAATTAAAGATAAAATATCCAGACTTTACAAAACTGTAAAATTCCAACAATTCTCGAACATGATGTTAAAGATAAAATATCATATCTCAAATCCTAATAATTCCAACAGTTTCCATCCATGTTGTTAAAGATAAAATATATTGACTCTAAAAAACCCTGAAATTGTAGTTGTTTTCAATCATAGCATTAAAGATAAAATATCATGACTTAGAAAAACATTAAAATCTTGACAATTTTTCAACCATGCAATTAAAACCAAAGATTATGACTACAAAAAAACCTCAAGTTTTTAAAATATTTCAAGCATAACATTATGGAAAAATTTCAGGACAATAAACTTTAAAAATGAACACCCAAGAGTAATTTATTCTTTAAATGCTAAATATATAGCGATTTTAAAATCTTAGCTTAAGAGAACTGGATACATTGCAACAAAAAATTAAAAATCAACCATCAAATTGACATGCGATGTAGGGGAAGTTGTCTGTTGTAATGAAAACTTAAACACCAACCACAAAATTGATACATTGTGGGGGTAGACTCGATTCATTATAACAAGAAATTTAAATCAAATATCAAATTGCCCATAATGGGATCAGATTGCTAGATGAGCATTGACACGTACCCTATAGAAAAAATAAATAAATAAATAAATAAGATGAATTAATTTAAATTAAAAGTAAGTTATCCAAGATGTTAAATTTAAATATTAGAAAAGTTAGTTAAAAGTTATAAATGCTAGGGTAATATATAAATAGCAAGTTATATAATTTAATAAAAGGTAAGTTAAAGGGATAGTTTATTTATAGTTCTATATATTACGATAAATTGATTAAAAATAAATTAATACCAATTCAATAGTTATTTAAAAGTTAGTTAACTATATAAATAATAGAGTAATATAAGGGTTAAAAAGAAAATTTTTAATATTAAAGTTAGTGGATAAAAATTATCAAAGAATAATTTCAAGCTTAATTACTTTAATTTATTAACAAGACTAAGAGCTACTACAAAACCTTAAACCATAAGAACCAAAAGGAACAAAGACCCCAATAAACATGAAACCAGGATAAAAAATCTAAAAAGACAACGAGAGAAAACAAAGGGAAGGGAAGGCAGGAAGATCATGACTAGGAGGAGAGGGTTGGAACCCAACAACTACTGACCTTCCAGCCATCCTCTCTATTGAGATTGTTCGGCCTTTTTTCAATCTCAAGCGCGTCCCTAAATTTTTGGTGTTGAGAATGGTTATAGTAGGTGCTTGGGACATAAGGCTTTCCTCTTAGCAGCTGAGAATTCGATATCTAAAAGAGACAAGAAGGAGAGGATTCCCAGGGTCCATATTTCGTTTGTTCAGGGAACTACGGACAAGATTGCGAGGATTCTTAAGAAGCATAATGTTCCCTCGACCTTTAGACCTCTCAATACCATTTGTAAGTCCCTCAGATTTGTGAAGGATCCTATCAACCCCAAGGACATGAAAGGAGTTTATATTATTCCTTGTTCTTGTGGGAACCCCTATATTGGTGAGACTGGTCTCTCCATTAATCAGAGGATTAGTGAGCACGCAGCTAACCTTAAGCATAGGAGAGCCAAGTCTTCCGCTTTAGCAGAGCATGTCGAGAAAACCAATCATCATGTCTGCATCGAGGAAGCTAGTGTGATTGCTAGAGTGTCCCAATTCCATTACCAAAAATTTAGCGAAGCGCTTGAGATTGAAAAAAGGTCGAACAATCTCAATAGGGAGGATGGATGGAAGGTCAGTAGTTGCTGGGTTCCAGCCCTCTCCTCCTAGTCATGGCCTTCCTACGTTCCCTTCCCTTTGTTTTCTCTCGTTGTCTTTTTAGATTTTTTCCCATGGTTTCCTGTTTATTGGGGTCTTTGTTCCCTGAGGTTCTTATGGTTTAAGGTTTTGTAGTAGCTCTTAGTCTGGCTAATAACTTAAAGGTATTAAGCTTGAAATTATTCTTTGATCATTTTTATCCACTAACTTTAATATTAACAATTTTCTTTTTAACCCTTATATTACTCTATTATTTATATAGTTAACTAACTTTTAAATAAC